>JAHWXV010635611.1:0-10722 GCA_024586415.1 Phrixothrix hirtus
TTTCTCTTACCCTATATGAAATATAGGTAAAAGAGAAAGTATTATTTTCGACCAAAATTTTCGATGTCGAAATTTTAGTGGAAATACACGTTTTCGGGTCACCTGCGTACGAAAATCATGTTTCTGGAAATTGATCTGTGTGTGTGCGTGCGAGCATGCGTGCGTCTGTGTGTGCGCGCGCGCGCGTGTGTGTGTGCGTGCATGTGTGTGTGTGTCATTTTTTGGTATTTTTGAGATTTTTTCGAAATCTGTCATAACGATTTTTTAAAAATTTACTGTATTTCTTAGAAATTTAAGGCCCTTTCATATAATCTAATCGGTTTTTCATAAAATTTTCCGTAAGTCGAGTAACCGGAAGTATGATCGCTGTTAAGTCTGAATAAAATAACTATGAAACTAAAAACCCTAGCTAAATGCAAATTTATATTTAAGGTCACAATAACCTTAGTGTGCTAAATTAAAAATTTGGTTAAAATCGAATAACCGGTAGTACCAGCTTATTTATGTCATTTTTAAGTATTTTCCGAATTCTTCGTTTTTCGAGATTTTCTCGAAATCGGCTACAAAGATTTTTTTAAAATTTATTGTATTTCTTAAGCATTTAAGATGCTTTTATATAATCTAGGCGGTTACTCAGATAATTTTCCGTAAATCGAGTAACCGGAAGTACTTTCACTGTTAACTCTGAATACAGTAACTATGAAACTAAAAGCCCTATCTAAATAAAAATTCATATTTGAGGTCATAATCACCTTTGTATGCAAAATAAAAACTTGATTAAAATCGAATAACCGGAAGTACCACTTTATTTCTGTCATTTTTAGATATTTTTCGAATTCTTCATTTTCGCGGTTTTCTTGAAATCGGCTCTGACGTTTTTTTTAAACTTAGTATATTTCTTAGCTACTTAATATAGTTTTATATTAAACAATGAATTTCTCTAATAAATGTTTGAAAATCGAGTAACCGGAAGTACTTGGAGTATTAGTTGTGAATAACGTATCTCAAAAACTAATGATTATATAAAAATCAAAAACTATATTTATATTTTATATTTTCTGTATATGGGACAAGAATTTAGTTAAAATCGAATGATCAGAAGTGCCACTTTATTCTTGCGATTTTTAAGTTTTTTGCGATTTTCTCGAAAACGTTTTTAACAATGTGTTTGAAACTTGCTACGGTTCTTATGCCCTTGGCAACTTTTTATATGAACTTAGAGGTTGAAGGGAGTTATAAGAGAAAATCTCTGGAGTTAAGCAGTGTTTTACGTGTCCAATAACAAGGATGGGTGATCGTTACAATTATCGTATATTATATTTTAAATATATGTTAACATTTACATATTTATTAATCTATATACGTAAGAGAAAGTCGTGTGTTGTCTTACACCAGATTTTTATGTATTTAAAATAGTAAGCACAAAATCTAAAACATGCTTGACTCTATAAAAAACCCACGCTATAACATGAGGGACAATGTTTGATGGCTGAGCGATAAAAATTTAGAAACATCTAAGGAATTCAGTGTTGTAATGTTTATCCCCGTAGCCACAATTTACATAATAATTACCACCGGGCGATTGTAATTGTTTGTGAGTTTAACCAGAAAGAAGGAGATAAACGAGAGGGAACAATCAAAGTTAAAAATGAGTAATTAAATTGCCTCTATGAACGAACTACTATAACTAAATAAATAGGCGCTAAATTTAAATTTTGAGGAACAACAATTTGCTTTTTAGAATTGAAAAATGAGCACAAGGGAAAAGTGTTTTTCTCTGATTTACACTTATGCTTCATATTTAGTGGCCTTGATAAATTTTAATAAAATAAACTATTTATAATTTATTAACACATATTACACATAATATATGATAAAGAAAAAATATTGCCTATATAATAAAGAAATATATAATGCACAATTTATTATATTTAAATTTACAATACTAGCAGGTAAAACAATCACAAACAGAAAATATGGAACAAATAAGCCATTTTCTATGTCAATAACTTGGCATTGTTAATTGCTTTTAACCATTACAAACTTGGCCTATTCTTGGAAATACAAAGTATTTTACAGTAGAGTTTTCCGATGACTTCTTACTAGAACCTGGAACCACACATTTCTTATATTTGGAACTCATGTTGTTTCTACAGGAAATTCTTTGTAATAATACCTATTTTAACTTTTAAAATATAAACATCTCACCTTATATAATAAATTCACAGCATTTTAGTTTTCTTATAATCTCACACTATATAACTACTATTAAAATAAAAACTACCTAGATAATACAAGCACAAACGGACATAACCAAAATGAAACCCCGACCCCTGACCATCGAGGGTAAAGGGGAGGAGATAAATCGACATATGCAAAATCTGAAAAAAATGAAGCCAATTTACGTTAGAGATGTTAGTTATAAAATTGACCGCTAAGGGCGTTAGTATCTTTTATGAGGCTAAAGAGTAGAATGTTTGAAGTTTACTGTCATATTCAGCATGGTTCATTGTAATTTATCTATATTGTGCGTCCTATAATTTGTTGTTTCAGTAAATTTCTATGCTTTATATGTCTATAGGATCTTTCACATGTGCAAAAACCAGGATGAAAATGTATATTATAAATGAATTAAAATAAAAGATGACGTTAACTTTAAAACAATTTGACAGTTTCAATTTTATTATACAAAAAAACTTTACTGATTCAGATGTCACTAATTTTAATTTTAAAACTTCAAAATAGTAGTACTGCCAACATAATTTAAGTTTTTTATTGCAAGCCAAACAAAAAAAATCTCAAACAATATGATCACCCGGTATATTAGAACTGTTAAAATTCATAGACACATTTTTACATAAGTTGATTGAAGAAATCATGTTAAAAAGAATACAGTTTAATGATTTTAGTTTGAAAATGGAAATTCTAGTAATTTAATATTAATAGAATACGGTTATAATTAATTTTTAACAACAAATAAAGTGTAATACATTTATTTGTCAGTTATGATGTAAATTCATATTGATTTTGCACAATACTGATTTAAATTTTAATTTTATTAAAATGTTTATATTGCATTTATTTGAATATAAATAAATTGTATGTAATTTAAAGTGAAAGTCTTCATTTTATTGATGATAATGATTAGCATTAAATATTTCTTTAATGCAAATAAGCTTTTATAAACCCCCTTCACAGAATTAAATTGTTATTTATTCTGTGGCTTCAGTGCCATTGATATCCAGGTTAGGTAGTGATAGTTTAGTTGCCTAAAATACCGTCAAGCATCGTTGCTCCATTTGTAATACATGGGTACATATTGATATGAACTTGGCATGATTTTCTCGCTTCGAGTAGTTTACAATCCCCCTATATGTACTACACTAATTACAAAATAAAAATTTCCACAATATTGCAGTAAAATTACTAATTAAACCTCGCCCCGTCTTTTTAATTTTAGATAATTCAGAAGTGAACGAAAATTTTGCACGTTTGGTAGTCTAAGAGGTAGAACAGTGAAGAACACGGCCGTATTGTGCTTTTTCAAAGAAGTAGTTTAAGGAGAGAATATTCTGAGCGTTCATAGAGGTTGGTAGCGTTTGTGATGCTCTCGTATATTTAAATGCTGCAGTTTAGGCCTAGAGGTGGATCGGTTACAGTACCCCTTTAGTACATAGTTCGGTTCGGAATAGTTCAGTTCTGGATTGTTGTTGACGGGTCTTATTATGTACAATAATCATTTCGATCGTGTGTATTTCTGTGTGAAGTGCTCGCGATGAACTCGTTGCAAGACTAATCTCTCTACCGCGGAGCTAGGACTAGAAGTCCCAGATAGAACAATAAAATGCAGAATTGGGTACTTTCATATATCAGAAAATGATTTCCTTTTTTGATAAGAATGAACGTAAATCGTCACAGAAACTGGTTTGTAATAATAAAACATTCAAAAATAATCAGAAAGTTGTTTAAAATACTTTACAAATTTGAAATATTTACAAATTCAACGGCAGTATCAAGAACGTAACGTTATTGGTTGTGACGTCACGATCCAGTAGACAGAAACGCACCTATTAGTTCTTTATATGCGTTTACGATAATTAAACCGTTCCACACCGGTAGAAATGTTTTATCTCCGTTGTATTATCAAAACTATTAATGATGGATATAGCAGGAATACTGAATCAGTGTAAAGAGGTATAATTATCGTAAACAACCATTATGTATCATCACAATATCCAACATATTCAACGTTATACAAATCTGATCCACTGTGTAGTTTTATAAAGCTAGCTTTAATGTTAGTAATCGTGCAGGAATTTAGTAATGGAAACAGGATATGTGAAGGCTACAACTTACTCAGAGTGGATATTTTTATTCTGCTAAAAGAATTTCTTAAAAATGATTCGCGGTTCAACTTAACAGTAATCATAGGCGCCGGGCAAGCGTAAATAAATGAATACCGTTGCTTATAACAAATTAGTTAAACACTGCAAAATTGTTTTTAAAAACCTAACTACTTTTTTAAGTAATTATTATTTAGTTTGTAGATCATCATGGTGATAATGCTATAGGATATGTACAAATTAAATGGAACAATAATAGTTGTATTATAAAAGCAAATATATGCCAAGAACACCGAATTCACAAAAAATAAAATTGTAGAAAATATTCAGTGTTACGATTGTGCAGCATCATATGATCATCATATCATCATGTGATATGATAACGATAATGCCACATATAAAAATTATCCAGTAGGCTGTAAGCATGCGTTAGCATTATGAATGTGGCTACTACTGATTATTATGCATTATTGGAAAAAGGCTCGCTTGGCTACTATTGGATCTACAATCAGATTTATAACTTGTAGAATTTTGAATATGTATTTATTTTTACAATGAGGTACGAAAGTGTCATATGCTATTTGTGTTGTACAAAAAGAAACTTCACCAACGTGTTTTAGAGATGTTTACCATTTGAGACCGGCTACCCAACTACTGGCATAGAGCGCTACTAGCTACTGACGTCACTTGACCGCGTGTCGAATTCCTGGTCAAATGGCGCCAAATTTGGAAATTCAAATTTTTGAGGCATACAAAAAGCAGTAAATTTTTTAAAACAACGAATATAGCTAAGGATTGCTTCAACATGTTATATTTTTACAAAATAAAATAGGTGAAAGTTCCCAATTACGGCGTATATTAGAAATACTATATCGCCAAAAGGATTCAATTGAAAAACACAAATTAGCAAAGAAGACGATGTTGAATCTTGACTCGGTCAAATCCGCCGCACCGAACAACAGTGGCGCAATTCCTAAACGCCATACGATTGGTGACAGTAAAACTAAAATTACATTAGATATCAAGAACGAAAGCGCCAACGCGAAACCGATTTCAAACCGCGGTACTGTTATCGCCCGGCACTTGAGCGAACCTTGACGCTGCGAAAATAGTTTCCAAGAAACTCGTCTCAGAAACGCTTGAGCATTCCTCAGAAGAAGATTCCATGAGACAGAAATAGACGCCGATAGCTCTACCTTGCCAAAAGGAGACAGGCACATGTCATCCAGACAGATAAACCCTGGACCTGCTGCGAAAATCCTGACGGCTACCAGGTTTGATCTGGCAACCTCAGCGGAGAACCTCCCATAGTGCTTCGAGAAAAAAAACACTGGATAGAGGTTGCCGAAGCCTTTTGACGCCTCAACATAGTAATCCTAAAAGTCAAGAACATGGGCCTGGGTATAAAAATACATCTTAACAACGAAGACGATCATAAAACGGTCATTAAATATCTAAAAGAAAGAAATTTCCTTCATCAGTCATACTTATTCAATAAGAAAAATCCGTTGCGGGTGGTAACTCGGGACCTCTCCAGGCAAGGACTCCCTGTGCGATCAGTTCGAAGGATGCGCAAGTATCCAAGCCTATGCCTCTAAATTGTGTAGAGGTTGAAAACTTTCCGGAAGGCCAGGGCATCTACGGTATCAAAGCCGTCCTGACGCTGTGTGAATCGCCACGTAGAATTAACGCAACAATTCAGTGCCACAGATGCCAAAAGTTTGGCCACACAAAGCGTTGGTGCAACGCTGTACCAAAGTGCGTAAAGTGCGGGGGCGAGCACGCTACGGGCGTGTGCACAAAGCAACGAGAACATCCAATTACAAAGACGCGCACACCGCTAACTTCAGGGGGTGTTCGAATCGTCCCAAACCCAAAATTCTTCAATGCATCAAAAAACGGGCGTCATACGCACAAGCTGCAAAGGCTACGCGCTCTCAGCAGCATTAGAATGCCATGCAGCATCAAATGGAGCCTTCTTCAAGAGCTTTAGCCTTGCCAAGCTACTTGACTTAGACTAATTGATATTTCAAGCCATGGAAAATATGTAACACCTTCGCAGAACTACCGGAACTAATCTGCAAATTAATCACTACCACCTTCACTGGGAAACCATGTCACAAAAACTTCTCCAATATCACGAACACTAACATTTAGACGAACATAAAAAGGAGCATTCTTGGGAGTTCATTAAATCCATTGAAAATATCAAAGCTATGAGAGGAAACAAAATCTAATTTAAATTCAGCCGTAATAAAATATAAGTTTATGTACTACCACAAGTTATTAAAATAGTAAAAAGTTTAATGTGGCATTGTTGTATAATATATTAATTATAACAAAGGCGTGAGTTTCCAGTGGCAAAAACTGCAATCTGGCCGTGTTTCAATATTTTCGAAGATTCATGGGTTTTTATTGTTCAATGTCCATTCAATGTTGCATGTAAAGTCAATATTTTTTTTAGGTAGGCATATTTATAGCTCACCGAGTCAAAATATTTAATCTTCTTGTTTTGAAAACTATTTTCAAATAGGAATTTAGCCAAATGCAAGATAATATATTTGAACCAGGTATTACCAGATGGAAAAGAAGATCAATGTGTCAAATGTTTTGATAAAAATAGGTACATATTGGATGAACACTAAAATTAGGTCATTTTATTAGGATGTATTTTGTTTATTGTGACATTGGTCGCAGGAATCAGAAAAAATATAATTAATAATACGGTGAAATGTACATATGTAAATATTTTTTACGTTTTAACTAAATTGCGTATAACATTTTCTAGGTAGAGGTCATTGTCTTGTGTAAAAATACATCTGACAACAAAAGAAAATTTTAACAGTATAATAATCCTTATTGTTTTATAGAAAATTTCCATTCATCCCTCTTTTTTTCATAATTGAAATTAACACAAAATGTGTAGTATTAATACATTTTTACGTTTTAAGGAAGTAAAAAAGCAAAACAAAAACACATGGGATCACTAAAAGCTCCCCTCGTGACTGCGAAGGTCTGTTGTGCAGTTTTGCATAAACAAAGAGCAAATTTCGTATTTGGCCCATTTCCAATTTGAGACTGTAGTCTAAAATTACTACCTTTGCTACAAATATTAATATATTTAAATTAAATATTCAAAAGAAATTTTAAGAACGTTTAATCGTAACATAATTTCAGAACTATTCTTTTACCTTGATATTAAAATTGAAAATAAAAATCCATCCTGAAACTTAAAAAACTACCTGTATAATGTTTTTAGGACCGTATTTGTTGGGAGGTATATAAATAATATGTTCAAAATAAACGTTTCTAGTTTTACGTTAGACTTCCAAAGTTGAAGGTGTTGTGTCATTTGTGATTTTAGAAAACGCGTATTTTGAAACGTCAGTGTTCAGTTTGAGAAAAACTATTCAATCAGAAGGTATAGTTTTAGTTTTTTCTAAATGCATTGGCTTTTATCCAGGCAGCAGGTAAAAAATAATTTATTTACGCAATTAGTGCTTTAGTAAAACAATTGTCGGTTCTTATTTTCATTAACTCCCGCAATAATAATTAATGCTCATTTTCAAAATTACGCCATGCATGTGACGGATTTTATAGAATATTTTTAGACGAACACGGCAAAAAAATTTTAACGAACGTCAAGTACGCTATTAATAAAAATGGCAAATAGGAAGACGCTGATTATATTTCAATCATAACCCATCGTTACCAATTTTGACATTATGTTGATTACCAAAATATCAGTTAGTGGATGATATACTGAAATCAAGGTTACGCTGGGCGCGTTCAAAGACGCGATCTTTGAGTGTTTGAGGTTTGTTTCTTTTGGCAAATCTTTTGCCCTGTGGGTATTTCTGGCCCTGTCTCTAGAAATATGTTCCTGGAACTTGCTTTATTAGAGTGCGCCAGAAATTTATTTTTCCCAAGTAGAACCTCTCGTTGGCGTAGGTCCTGAACGTTAGGTTATATTGTTATCCAGAAAAAAATAATGTAGGTTAATGGAACAGCTGCACTTAACTGTGCTGTTTTTTAAATTTTGTCAAGATTTCAGCCACCTGCTTGTTTTTTTAAAATAAAGTTCACGCAAAATGGAAATTTACAAACATGTGCTATATTTAAATTTAAACCGTAATCAAAGTAATTGCGTAGGCAAATCTAAATAAACAGACGATTGTTGGCTATAAAATTATGGCATGTGGTTATTCAGTAAAATATCAAGTCATCGCTAAGAATTTTATTTTGGAAACGCAGTAGTAGGCCACATGTACAATGATAACATCTTTTTCAAGCATCGGCTTTTAAGTTGGTATTTATAGAAAGAAGTTAATGTATCATTATCACAAACTAGACTTGAGTATCTTCATTAAAAATGGCAGACTGTTATCTTTGATTCATGCTAAAAGAAATTTGAAAACAGTAGTAACTAAAAAACGTAAGCGGTGAATTTCATATTTTCAAATGTGCGGTACTCGTAGTATCGATAGAGATTTATTAAATTACTCAATAATAAAAAGTATGTTTTTGGCATAACTGACTTTAAAATTTTAAAAATTGCCGATTGGAATTATCGGATATAAAATTGGATAGTTTTGCTAATTGTAAAATATTTGAAATTGCTGACTAAGATTTTAGAGGTTATCCATTGTAAGGCTGATGTATGATATATCACCAATTTTGCAATAATGGATGCATTGGTAAATTATAAGGTAACACCGGAGTCAACGGAGAACCACCAAAAATCGAAATTTGTGCGGTACCCAAAATTTTTTACAACATAATAGCTGAATAAAAATCATAATCTGTAATTCTAAATTCGATGCACAACTAAAATCACAAACTCCGATTGTTGAATTTTTCGAGCGTAACCCCTATTTTGCTCCGATATTAACTAAAGGTGCATATCTACCAGACTAAAAAATTCTTTAGCCGCCAGTGGTTATAAAATATTTTCGGTTTTGATTTTTAATACCTGTCTAGAATTCCAGGGTTGGAAACGTAATATTTGTATACTTTTAATACTGGTATACTGGAAACCTCGGATCTATCTCTTTCACTTTAGTCGGTTCGGATTATGCCAAAGATGTCAGATATGGACGTCACATTAATCATTAGCGTAGTTTGCAAATGTACCATTGCTGTTTGAATCTAAATTTTACAAATGCATGGATATCTGAAGCAGTTGCGACGGGCCCGAGGTATATACATAGGAACGGCTTTCGTTAGCTCAGTTGGTATAACACTTAGCTAGTTAGCGAGAAGACTTGGGTTTAATCCTCAGCTGGAGAGTGAATGTTTCTATGTAATTGTTTCATTCAAAATAAAAAAAATAATTTCATTGACCATGTTTATGCCTACATTTGAAACGTTGCGTTTATTTCAGTTTATTAGTTCAGGAATTTCTGGTTCAGTTATTGAGTTATTTTAAAGCCTTTGACAACATTTTATATGTTTGACTTTTGCAAAGACTTGTTTTCAAATAATTAATAATTTTTTTATTTTAGCAGCGTTTATTTCTGTAATTAGAGTTTGGTGTATAGGTACTTACATATGTACATGTGCATATAACCTTTGAAAAAACCGGAAAATGTCGATCCTCTTTATTAATAAACAATTGCATCTCCATTAGTGGAGATTTTTAATTACAATATTTGTATTTATGTTTATCAACTTCTTTGCATAGATAATATTCACACATCTTTAAAAAAGAGGTGAAACAAGTTCATCAAGTACTTTGTGATAAATTTAGAATTTCTTTTTGCCAAACACGCTTAATACAGCTGTTCTTAATGACTACCCGAAATAGACTGTACATAGTATCTAAAAATAATCAAGGACATTTCTGCTTACTTGAAATATTTGTTTACAGAAAATGCCCACAGAATGCATCGCGAATCCCTTACAAAGAGAATTAGCAGATTCTATTATTCGCATGGTACCTTTAGATGAAATACGCATTTTGTTAGCTTGTGGTGCAAAGGTAGGTAAATTTGATGTGCTTTGAAAATATTATAAAACGACTCATACAGGTTAGCGAGCCAGTAACGCAAGGACTTACCCCTTTACATTATGCAGTTTGGCAAAGGTATTATGAAGCTGTTCAACTTTTACTAACAAGAGGATGCAATGTCAATGCTGTCGACGAATGTGGCTACAGTCCTCTGCATCTCTCTGCAGAACATGGGTTAGTATAACAAGGTCATTAACATACATACATACACAAATAAACAAATTTCTCTTTAGCACATTATATATTTGTAAAATTAGTTCTTTCTCTGGCGATGATTTTCTGATAAAATCGAAACATGTAGGAATTGAATTAATTAAGAATTAAAATACAATTGGTTTGGCTTAAATGATTCATAATATAATAACTTAT
>JAHWXV010635625.1:0-12142 GCA_024586415.1 Phrixothrix hirtus
GAAATTTTATACCTATGCTGCATAAAGTTATCGAGTGTACCTCGTATATGACCAAAGAATTTAATATCCATATATTTTAAAACCGAAAAGTAAAGTAAGTCTTTTTTCTTATTTTGCAATCATTGAAAATCTATTAAATGTTCATTTAAGTGACTCAAAAATTAAATATAGTAAGCAAACCAAAGCGACGCAATTATTTTACATTTAAAATATATTTAGATTAAGAAGCCAGCAAACGTCGATTGATACATAAAGTAAAATTTAAACTTAATTTGAAAACTACAAGAAACTAAACATGCGATTGATGCTTATCGGTACGGACACATGTGTTCACCAGAATTTGCAGCTATCGGACAAGTTTAAAACATCGCCCTCGCAACTTATAAGAAATGATATAAATTAAGATTTTGTACGACCTTAAGATTTCATTCATCAAACAGCATCCCATACGTACTCGGAATTTAATAGAACACCAATCGGCATATCATCCCTTTACCGTTTAGCCAATTATGATCGCTCATAATAAAGCAGCGATTAAGGACCAAGAAATATATCCTACCAGTCAAGCTAAAAAAGAATAGACCGAAGCGAGTTAATTCACTGGATAATAAGAAACTAATTAGTTATTACCGTTGTATTAAAACGAATAACGCTTGTTTTTACATTACAGCAATAAAGAATATTCGCCACTTCATATCGTATGCTCGTATCTTAACAAAGTCGGAGCCCAAGTGTAAGATAAGGAAATGTATTTTAACCAAAACAAAGTTTTAAAGCGAATTTTATATTCCCAAATTCTGTCACTAGACGACGGCACAAACCCGATAAATAAACTATATATAAAGAATTTCCGAAATTAGGTTTATTAATTAACATCAGCTCTCATTCCTGAAATATTAACGTAAGAAAAGGAATTATTTACTAAAATTTATACATATAGAAAGATCCAAAACGAAATTTCGATTTTTAAATATCCCCATTATATACACATTCGACCGAAACGAAATCATAAGTACCTATATACAGGGCGTACTCAAATGAATACACTAAAATTAATGTAGAATATTTAAAGGCCAAAGGTTAGACCGTGACAATACATAACTTTCAGGACGATTTCGCCTCGTTGCAAATTTTGTTGTGACGAAATCAATACAATTCGTAGTAGATATTGCTGTACTTAAATTATTATTAACACAAATATACACTTCATTAATTCACAATAAAAGAACTTAACAAGAAAACGCTTGTTACTGAATGATAGTATTGATATCGACATTCATATTTTTCACGGCTGTCTATAACATTTAGAGTAAATACAACAGTTCATGATCTTGTTTTAAATAATCGTTGATTAAAGGTGCGTATGATAGCAAACACTATAGGTATATCTAAAGAACGTATTAGTCATGTCTTACATGGACACTTGGGTATGAGACAGCTGTCAGCAAGATGGGTGTTGCGTCTACTAACGGTGGATCAGAAATAAATGCGCGTAACAACTTCTGAGTACCGTTTGACCCTTTTTAAATATAATTCCGCTGAATTTTTGGGTCGATTTATTACCGTTGATGAAACGTGGATACACCACTATACCCCCGAAACAAAAATTCAATCCAAACAAGCTGGTTGCAGTGCACCGATGGAAGCTAACAAGTTATGGTCACCGTATTTTGGGATGCTCTTGGTATTATCTTTATAGATTATATGCAAAAGGACAAAAGATTCACAGAAGGGTACTACGCATCTTTATTAGACCAGCTGATCGAAAAATTAAACGAAAAATGAGCGCATTTGGCAATAAAGGAGGTGTTGTTTCATCATGACAATGCACCAGCTTATTCATCGAACATTGTCACGACAGAATTAGTTGAATTATGATTCTAAATACTTCATCATGCACCTTACAGTCCATATTTAGCTCCATCGGACTTTTTCTTGTCTCCAAACTTGAAAACATACCTAGGTGGAAAGGAATTTTCGTCTAATTTTAAAGCCTTTGATTCGTCCTATTATAGTGAAGGCATTAAACGAGTTGAACATTGTTGGAAGAAGTGCATCGAGTTGAAAGGGCCTATGCCGAAAATTAAATGTAAAAACCTTGAATAAATTACCTTCTCTTGTACTACTTACCTTAGTTTTCAGACCACCCTCGTATACAACGACAATCATGTTTTAGATTTATTTTCCAATATAGCGAATTTTTAAAAAAATCGCTGTGGCAAAGTAGGGGGGATTTTGAGATTTTGGTTGTGATCAATTCAGGGTGGAGGTGTAACAAAAGTTTTTCAACATAATCTATATTTATGGTTAGACTATGTAAGAGAATGGGAAATATTTTGGCGTTTGTTTCGTTCGAATCAAATTACTTAAAATAGCTTACACTCCGATTAGAAGAAACAGGTCTGTTCTGTTCTAGTTGTTTATAACTTGGCCAAAATTCATCAAAATCAACAACTCAATTTTGTTATAATAATTTAATGAGCAAAAATTGAAATGAAATCATGTAATTATTGAAAATGGTAAACTGTTAGTATTTAATTTTTTATACACTATAACGACAACTAAAGTATTTCACTGTGAATAACTGCTGGCATAAAGTTTTCTATCCTAAAACGTGAAAATGTAATATCTTCGATGTTCTCCTTATTTTACAATTCTAGAATATGCTAATAGCTTCAATTCTGCATTCCTATTTGCTTTACTAACACCTAAATTGATTCAGATAGATAAGAAGTCGAATCATCTGTCTGTGACATGTACTACGTGTTATTATAAAATTGTATTCATATAAAAGATCAAAATTTAACTATAGAAAGGTTATCCGCATACAAAAACTTGTTCGTATTTGAGAAGAAATGCTTAAAATAAACATCGCACGTACAAAGGCCAGGAAACGTAGTTCTATCGAACGACAGAGGGTCTTCAATCGAGAAAATAAATACTTTCGCAGTGTAGGACACTAAAGTTCTATCTTTTAAGGAATACTTTCCACACGAAACAATTTAAACCTACAAGAAGTTCATACATAATCAAAAAACGAAGCAATAGCAATCTACAAGGATTTATATGAATAAAATTGAATATTTTGTAAATTATATGTTAATCCGCTTTTTATAAATTCCGTTTTTAAAAACTATTTAATTATTCTATTCAAAGCACTCCCTGGTATGTAATTTAAAAGTTCCAATGCGTAATCAAAGAAAATGAAATTGCACATAGAAGAATAATCAAACCAGATTGAAAGTTCAAGCTTGTTATTGCAAAAAGGCTTGTAACAAGAGTTAAAATTTAAATATCAATCGTTAAGTTAAAATTGTGGTCGCGTTCGTGGCGTATTTTTAAGTTTCCTTCTACTTCGCTTCATAATTACATTTTGTGTCCCTTAGGACTTTTGTGACAATCGGTTTGAGGTCACAGCAACGGTGGGATATCACGCTTCCAGAGTAAAACTCTTGCGGAATTTATATTTATATTTGCGTCCCTTATGTTTCGATAATTTTATTGAGGTAGTTGTGGTGAATATTGTGCCAAAAGCACGCTATAAAATACAGAAAGTCTTTCAAAACATTTTTAATATATATTTGAATTGAATAATTAGAGAATAGAGATTTATTTTCTGGTTACATGTATATATACAATATTATTATTTGTTATACAAATTAGTTGCATCACCTAAATGAAAATTAAGGGGCGTTTATATTTAAAAACGTTATCAGTTTAATTTAGAACAGTAAGTGCAAATTGGCAATACTATATGACAGTTCAGGTATTTTTTAGCTAATTCTTTAACTTTTCTTTTCCTTAGATATGAATTATATAAAGAAATTTTTATAAAAGCACAAGATAATGCAACTCCATTTATTGTTAAGGAGTAAAGTGAGTCACTCTTAGTTTATTACAATTATGTGCTGAAGAAATTATAGCTACTGAATGTTTGCAAAGAATATTCATAAAAAACTTATATTTCGCATATAAAACTCTTTCAGAGATTTATTTAGGAAAGAAGTCGTTACAAAAACGCTACCTTGGTTTCACATTCCTAGTTACGCTCAGCTGTTTCCTGGACGTCTCAAAAAAGGGTTTAATGATTAAATCTTTCCAGAAACTATATTTTTTGAGTTCTACAACGATAAGTAATTAAAGATAATAGCTTAAGGTAACTGTGTAAGTACAAAGTAGGCGTATCCTAAAAATCATGATCAGTAGTATATTGAAAAAGGTTTACGCAAAGCTTAAAATGTAATTTTTCCAAAAAGATATGTTAAGTTGCACGTGGTTGAGAAACTTTGGTTTTTTTATCACATTCGACAGTCACTACTACATACCAACACCGAACTAGGTGAATACAAGTCAATCTGCTAGACAATGAAATCGGACGCGAGTAAAAACGATAATGAATTCAAACATCCTGTATAAAGGAAAATACCGATAATATTGAGGGCATCACCCAGTTTTAGGAATGCCATGGTTGACCAAAAAGTTACCAAACACTTCACACACACTGTGAATAATAAATATTGTTACCTGAAGCGCAACGGCAACTCTCCAGATACAACAACATCTTTCAATACTAACTGGCATAAAAGTATCTATCAATGTGTCAAAATTATTGACCCAGATCAGTAACTCAGTTGGAAAAAGTCCTGTTTACCTTTTCTGGTACATAAGTAATTCGTTACGAAATAAACTTTAATCATGCTTGTCACTAAAATACGAACAGTGAACATTAGTATCTTATCTGACAAAAATCAATTCCTTTTACATCCCCAGAATATGCGCATGCGTATGAATCGAAAGTTTTGAGAAGCGGTTCAGAAAAGTTTTCAAATCTTGAACTTAATTATCAAATCTTCGAATTAATACTAAATATGTCAACAATAAGAAATTAAATTTAGACAACTAACCGTAATTTTCGTAACATTTGTGTTGTTTCTCTTGGTGATGCTTATAACGTAATGCATGACTTGAACCTTTCTCTTTTGGAGGCGGGTAACATTAAAGAGGGATTAGCTTTAATTTTGTTGGATACCAGATTTGCTATTACACAATTAAAATTTAAATTCTTGCTTGTTCTGTGGACAAGGCTTCGGGATGCAGAAATCCTCTTTATCCTCTTAGACTTGAACTATTATATAGTCATTTCGCCATGTTTACTCGAATTTTGCCGAATCTGGAGGAGTTCCACAACAAGTAAGGATTTTTAAGGTACCAAACATCACATTAACACGACCTACGATTTTACGTCTTTAACCGAGAAGAAGGCATCTGCTTTAATTTTTTTCCGCTGAACATTTTACCAACCTTGATTGGGTTTGAACCCGCGCCCTTTGAGTGTTGAAGTAAACATGCCAACCGCCACACCCGCGTTAGCTACACGTGTGATGTCACCCCCGTACTATTTAAGTTACCTGAGTTAATGTCTCTTTTATTTTATAACTCGGCTAGCCCAGAAGCTTGTACTATAACTCTTTTCAGGTTTTCTAGAAAACAACTTGAAAACAATGTCAGATTTTGCTGTTTGTTTAAGAATATTGGGTAAATTAAGCAATATTTAGTACCATGCACGTAAATGATTAATATAAT
This sequence comes from Phrixothrix hirtus, assembly GCA_024586415.1. Lineage (NCBI taxonomy): Eukaryota > Metazoa > Arthropoda > Insecta > Coleoptera > Phengodidae > Phrixothrix > Phrixothrix hirtus. Next base: position 5,584 of record JAHWXV010635625.1, read on the forward strand.
TTTCTTTAAACTAGAATTCATTGAAATAATTTAGAAATCCATCCTATTTAAGAAAGAATAAAACTAATTTAAAAATCTATTTGAATACACCTCGTATCTTTATTTTAAAATGTTGTAAAGTAATTTTAGTTAAAACTTCGTTAGTATTGCGTCAGAGATTTTAAAAATTGTGGGAATGCAAATAAGATCACGCGTCAAGAACGAAGAAGGTTAAGAACTGTTGGTTACAAAGCATAAAAGTTATGCGCGCAAGAAATTAACGGGCATAATATCATTTAAAACTTAAGAAATAATTAACTGGTTTACAATTCAATATGTATGAAGATAATTTCCTTGGCGGTTTGTGGCGGGCATGATCGAATTGGAGGGGAAAGTTGAAGAGTCCCGTAAGAAAACCTGAGGCAAGTTCACTGTGGTTATGATACAGACACGCTTGCGTTAGGTAGGGTAAAGTATTTAGTGCTTGTTCGGGCGTGTCTTCTTTATTTTTAGGGAAATAATATAGGCCTTTATTAAAGTTATAAAGTATTTGCCTGGCTTCAGACCTGTAGGCAATAAATCCAAGTAGTTTGGAATAAACCTATTAATAGAGAAACGGTCAACTTCTTATATGTATCATCCTATCCATGGGGGTTATCTATCCTAATAATTAAGAAGTAGAAGTGCTTCCCGAGTCTAGAACGTTCTTCCATCTGTAAGTGTCTTATATTTTCTTTTGTTCTTTCCTCGATTATTTCGAACCCGGCAAAGAGGACCTACATTTGCTTTGGCACGCATTCACCAACCTAGGTGCGACCCAGTTTTGTTTGTGCAAAATAACGTAAAACTAGTTATAGGACGTTACCGTCCGTTATTTATGCATATCAAATAAAATTACATACTCAAAATACTGGTAGTAACGTTGAATCAGAATTAACTCAATGAAGCATTTTACGTTTATAATTCCAATCATTTAGGTTAACCGTTTATATTGCAGTTAGGATTATACTTTAATTTGTTAGTTTTATGATTTTCATTGTTTAAATAACCTGGGTACCCATTTTTGAATATTTGTTGCTTATGCCGCTTCGTTTAAAATATTGTGTCGTTGGCGAAACATAGAGTTCATTTATTAACTGTCACCTTTACTCAAGTACTCCCAGTTGTAATAATCAGCTGGATTTTGTAAGTAAATTGTTCTGAGCCTACATTTCGTTAGCCAATGTTCTTTGTTCTTAGAATGTAAGTCCTAGTAAGTTTCTTAATTGATTATTGAATTTATATGTATATATGTGTATTTTCGTGCAAACTGAAACAATATAAAGGCGTCTTTGTGTTCAATTTTAGTTATTATTTCATTAACGTAAAACATAACGTGCAATCATAGTTATACAATGTGCGTACAAAAAGTTAAATAGTAATTTGATAATTTTTAGGAATGAAAGTCGTAAAGCATTTATTTCTGGGTAAACATAACACGTTCTTAAAAATCTAAGGTTCAGTTAATTAATTAAATAATATACAGGGTGGTTAGTTCTGAAAACTAGCCTGTAGGCATTTCATTTAAGGCACATTACGCCCTAAGTTTTTGCACGTAACGTAGATAATATTTAGAGCGTTCGTTAGTATTTTTCATTGATTTTTATTTACAAAGCGATCATAATTAAGTGAGAATCTTTAGCATTAGAACATTTCTCTTTCCAGATTAATCTAGTATCCTTAGTACTACTAGAGAGTCTGTCTCTACTTTTAAGGTAGGTCACTAATATCGTGATATTTAGGGTGTTTCGCAAATATCGCCTGATTGCAGTTTGACTTGAGAACAGTGGCACCCACCTTTTTCCGATTTTGACCTAATTCTACAGTGTTTAGCCTCGAAAGTAACAACGAACCACACCTCGCTCCACTTTGCCGGCCGTGGTTAAACACTCGTGATTTCTTCCACATGCGTTATTGTCAACTTATCCTGTGACAACAATTCATCAAAGTAATTTCACCGATTTTTACCTAATTTTGTTTCTTAATATTACAAAGTAAAAGCAAATATGAATAATGCGTTCTCAATTTATTTAAATAAAAACATCTTGAGATGTCAACCACATAATGAACGTCCTCATTTTTAATTCCGATTACTAGATTTATTCTTAGGCACCACGTTAAGGGATCCCTTGTATTTAATCAAGATGCACTTATAAAAAGAAAATAAAAAAGAAAATTTAGTATATTCGTTAAATTGGTCCTTTAAGAATACAATGTTGAAATAGAAAATTTTAAGTTTTCAGATAAACCATTTCCCAATAAGCCTAATCCTGTTAAATTAATAGATAAAGAAATTGTTCTATTTAACAATCGAACGCAAATGGCACGTATTGGAATGTATTTATTTAAGTTCTAAACTTTATTTTACTCACTGAAATCTCTTTTGTCAGACTTTGGATGTTTTTCCTCTGAAATTGATAATATCCGTCAAATGTCTGCTATCCAAGTTCGTCATTTCCATTTCACACTTCATTTATATAATTCAATTAATTGCTGGCCCTATAAATTATTATTCCATACTCATGAAACGTATATTGTTAAACTTCGGATCTACATCAATTTATTTATTGCACTTACTATTTATTTACGTTTATTTATTTAATTAGCAATATAACAAAATTGAGTTAAATTAGTCACGGGACTTATAAGTCTTTCCTATTACATTCAAATCTTCACGTTAAAGTGCTTGGGTTGAACATCTTAAGAGAATCTTTATTTGTTTACTCTTTATTCCAGACTCTAATTTTCACTACTAAATACTCACTTTTTTTAAAAATATATACAGTGATATAGAAATTGCTATACGAAGATGGGGTTGGAATTTCCAAATTAAATTTGGTAGGAATATTCACCCATGCTATAGTAATACATGATAAAAATTTGGGACTAAAACCTTTATTAGTTAATCCAAATTTTATAATGATTGTTAGTAATGTGTGGTGTACCCCCTCTGACTTACACATTAATTTATACACGCCAAGGTATTCGTTGAATAAGGTAGTTTATCTCGTCTTGGGGTATTGCCTCCCATACAGGTTGCATCTCTTGTCTGAAGGCCTCCAAAGTCAAAGGAGAACACTGCAAATTTCGCAACCTTCTACCCATTATGTCCCATATAGGTACAATGGGAGAAAGATCTGGAAGTGTTAGAGGCCAGATCAAAAGATGAATCTGATCCTGCTCAAAGAAGTTCAAGGAAAACCTTGCTACATGCAGACTTGATATTATCTTGCTGGAATATTGCCTCGAATGAACACCAAGGGAAAGCTGCTGCCATAAGTAATCGCACCCCAAACCAAAACACCCACAATACGGTGTATTTGCCTCTCAACTGTAAATCGAAGATTCCATCTTTCATCCCGTCTTTTTCTGACTCTCATATGACCGTTGTGCATTCCTAAACAAAATCTAGATTCGTCACTAAAGACAACACGGCACCAATCAAAATTTCAATGAGATCGGTCATTGCACCATTGTAACTGTTGCTGACATTGTTCTGCAGTCAAAGGAAGCACAAGTTGTGGACGATTTGATGTTAACCAAAAACTTCCGATTGGGCGATAAACTATTCTAGCGGTTACAAGGCGACATTCTTCACCGAACCATTGGTCACCAATTGCCCGAGTAGAGGAAAATCGTTCCCTAAATGCCAGTTGTCTTAAGCGACGATCTTGACCTCATTCGTTCATGTTGATGCCCCAGTTCCTCTTTTACGATATTCCTGGCCATCTTCAAACCATACACGACACACTCGCATTACAGTATACCGATTTCGATTCACACGGTTAGCAATTTTCTCAAATGAAAAATCAGCTTCGCGCAAACCAATGATTCAACCTCTATCAAATTTGCTTAATTGACGGTAATATCCTCGTTACCGTACTCTAAGAATTATCAAACAAGCAAAACACCTTAACAAAATAACAAAAGCCAAAATAAGGTTAATTAACAATGAAAAGGAACAACAAATCGTACGAAAAATACAGATCGAAAAAGTTGGAAAAAAATTACATAAACTCTCAAATGTGACGTTACCACATTACCAATTGATCTCAATAGTTAATCAATTGTTGCTTAATGTCAGCCCAACAGATCTACCAACTTTGATTAAGAAATTCCTACTCCTCCTTGGTTTTACAATTTCTATGTCACTGTGTATATATTGTGGTAGATAGGGCCTTATACATAAGGATGAAGACATGAATAGCAAGTCAGTTACCTCATATTTCGACATAAAGTGTATATAAGTTTGAAAATATGAAAAATAATTTAAAAATTTTAATGAAAAAAGATTATTTAAGTATGAAAAGATTCAATTCTCAAAATAAAAGCAATAAATTAAAGAATTTACTAAGTTACGAACAATCATCGGAAGAAAAAATTAAAATATCAAATCAAAGTTCAAGATAAACAATTGTATATAAATATTAATATAATCAGGATTTAGAATACTATGTTAGTAAACCCGTGCATATAAAATAAATCAACATTTGGATTAACTAATTGTAATAAATTAATTAAATATTAAAATTTGAGAATAATGCCTGAAACCTTCTAACTAAAGGAATGAAGTTAATTAATCCACATGATAAGTTTTATAAAATACATGTAAATAGAGATTACAATATAAACATTTAGACAATATAAGATAATAACAATTATATTTAAAAACAAAGTGTGTGAAGCTTTAAATGCACCATACGTTCAAGAAACAAAATTTGTTGCATTTTAATTACGAAAACAGTAATCTTCAGGAGCTGTAGAATATTACAATAGTATTTTCTATCCATTTCCTTGGACTTTTACACGAAATGTTCAAAATATGAAAATAATTTTACCATGGAAGCAAACCACTCTAGTACAGCAATTGTGGCACCAATAATTTTCAAGAAGGTGTGAATATCCATTGAAGCTTTACAGGAAGAATCTAGGATTAATTTGATACTATATGTCCTCAAAGTCCAATTTAATGACATAATGACATAATAAAGAAGTTATGCCCATTTAAAGATTGAAAATTTTTCAAAAAACTGCAATATCGACAATTTGTTCCAAGGTTCTTATGGAATCTTTGCTAAAAGTTAGTTGTATTTTGACCATTGCCAGTGCATGCTGTACGGCTCTTAATAAATAAATTTTAACTTGATTATAGATAACCACGGTACGACGAGGTAACCTGAAAACAAGTTCGGGTTATAAAATCAATAATTTAAATAAAATAAAATGTTATTTTTCAATTAAATTAAAAGAAGTAAACAAGAAAAGGAAGTTAAAATTTTAGAAGATTGTATTAAGAAGATTGTAACCATTTTTAATTTACCTGAAGCGTTTTGTTTGTTGTCAGGTGAGGAAGATTATTTAAACCATTTAGATGAAATTTTAGTGGTTTGTGGGATTTAACCTTATTTTCCCGCCTGAAATTAAGAAAGGAGTTAACGATTATTGAAATTAAAATTATTTTAAATACTCACAATTATACAATAAAAGTAGACGGCATTCATTTTGTATAAGTATAAACTTTTATAAACAACTAGAATCAGTTCCAAGGAGTTTGGATGCGATTTTTAATCAACAATGTCATATAAAACTATCGAAAAGGGTGTGCGATTGTAAACATCTAATTGTTATAAACAATTTTAACATTATTTTATAATTATTCTGACAAGACCGAGGTCATTCACAACCACTGTATTCAGAACGAGTGGAGGGATCTTTAACAGATTGAACTAGTACGAGGCAACATAGAAGCACCCGTAGTGTGAGGGCATAGCCAACAAACAGCTTTTAAAAAGCTTAGTGAAATATATTCGTGAAGGTGACAAAGTGCAATATAACAATAAATAATTATTTAATAATTTAAATTAAAATCTTTTGAATAAGTTAGTCTTAAATTAAAATTTGTTAATTAATTAGATTACGAAAATTTTTAACGCTAAGGTTTGATAAAATATTTGATCTGTTTTGTTGATTTTAACATTTAACTTTAATCAGTTAATTCTGTGTTTATTATCCGTTTGAGTGAATACTAAAGAACTAAACAAAGACTATTTGAATTAATTTTCATTTTTGAAATTTGATTTTTGTGTTGACATTTGAAATTAGATCTAAATAAAAGGCTGTTTTTGCTTTAAATTTGAATTTTAATTATTGCATTGATAAAATTATTATTTTCTTTCAGTGATATTGAATTAATTATTTTATTTATCTTATTGACTTGAGTTTTGATTTTCATCTTTGATCTTAAATTTGGTATGAGGTAACGTTGTTCATCCTTTAGCAAAATGTAAGGTGGGTTGCATCATATCTATAGTAGGTGAGCAATTTGTATAGCACAAGGTAAGGTTAAATTCGATTTAGGCAACAAAACATACTACATTTAGAATCTATTACATATTTGGCTCGCCAACGTGGGGCATTAATTTTGAAACTCAGCTAATAATACAAACATTATTTTAATATTGTGGAACGTTGATAGCTTTTAATAACAAAGCTTTACCACAATATATATATATATATATATATATATATATATATATATAGA
>JAHWXV010635641.1:0-16173 GCA_024586415.1 Phrixothrix hirtus
TCGACTCGAATTCACGTTTAATGTCGTCAAATACCACTTTCCAATTTTCATTCATAACCTTGTTGAGTTCATTTCCTAACTGCTCATTACCATTAAATAAATTATTAAATTGAAAGAATACTTTCTCCGGATTTAAATCCAATTTATAACCCAAGGACTTGAAATACTCTTTACCCTCATTTTCAACAATCTTGCTTTCATGAATTATGCGAACCTTTGGATTAACTGTAACAAATTGCCGTATTGCGAATTATCATTTAAACAATTACTTACTTAGCTTTAAAACACAGGTACCATTTCCCTCAATAGCAAGAAGTAACATATGACCAGATATTACATAATCTGCTTCAAACAAAATTTCTGGCACAACACTCACAGAATCTGTTTCCCAGTTATCATAGGGATGAATCCACTTCTGTCTAAAAAGTTATTAATCATTCTATGCCACATCAACATAAACAATGTATTTACTTAAAATCTGTAAACTTTAATTCGGATAAGTTATGAATTTTTATGTTATTGAATTTTAGTACGACATTAACGGCTTGTTTCCCTTCAGAACCGATAACTGCACTAGGAATTAACAGTGGGTCCATTGGTGGAGCTCCGAGCTCGGGGATTCCTTAATTAAAATTAAAAAATAATGTTATAATATCTACTAGCCATTAATAAGCAAAATCGCAAATGCCTTACCTTCCTTCATTTTGCTAATTGCTAATCCTATTGATGATCGTAAACATTGCTCAAACTTTTCATCACTTCGTTTACATACTGGAAACTGCAATGCTAAATAGAAAATTATATTTCGTCAAATTATTTCAAAATTAGACTTACGTGTACTTATTGACAAAATAGTAAAAAATATACCAAAATGCACAAATACTAAGTTAGAAATCATTTTACTAGAAGAGTTAGAATACTACAGCAAAGCAGCTATTGGTAAACCTATATAAAAGTTGTTTTCCTCATTTACATATTTAATTATGCAAAATGATGGTCTTACAAAACCTCAAAAATAAAAATTTATTAAATTACAGATAAAGTGACTGAACACTTTTTACATAAATTGTACACAATTTCAGCTTTCTAACGTTCTGGAAATCTTTTTGTTGCCTTATAATATGTATGTACATTAACCTTAAATCTATCCAGAAGACTATTACAACATACAATATTTATTAATTTTCTCCAGGGCACTCTAGTTATTGACAAACAATTATTTCAAACTTTCTCTGTTTTATCTGCAATTACCAGAAATCCTGTATTAATGCAATTTGGAAAGTTTACTTAGGCATATACATGTGTAGAGGTATTAATTACAACGTAATAAATATGGCTAATTAATCACCTATTAAATATAATTTATAATTTATGTAATAGTTCTGTTAACTGGCTAACCTTAGTCTTTCCATATAGCGTTAAATGATATTATCACATGCCCAGGGAATCCCAGTACTACAAAAAATATATTGAGAATATGGGTGATACCAAATGAAGTACATTTTTAAAATTGTTTGCAGAACACAGAGTATCCCACGATTTCACTTCGAACCAAAATTTGAATCTCTTTAAGGTTCCGCAAATATAGCAAGTAAAAAGAGAAAGCAGTTGATGGCGATTTCAAAAATTGTAGGACCATTTTTAACCATTTTAGCTCTAAATGGTCCCCTACTGTGTATATACACTGAATGATAAAGAAACGAAGCACCAAGATAGATTGGTCTACCAAAGTTTAAACTTTATTAAAATATTAGGGGAACCTAGGTTGTTCAATAAGTTTTGTCGTTCGATAAGAAAAACGCGATTTTATGGTTTGAAATACATTCTCCTTTGAACTTTAATACACTTGTTTCAGAGATCTTCTAATTTATGAATTCCATCCCTGAAGTGGAAATCCGAAAGACTGTCGAAATACGCTTCCATAGCTGCTATTACCTCTTCGTTCGATGAAAATCGTTTCCCACGCATGAATTTTTTGAGATTTGAGAACAGCCAGAAGTCAGAGGGAGCTAAATTTGGCGAATAGGGTGAATGTTGCAACAATTCGTATTTTAATTCATTAATTTTCGCTATGGTTTTTTGAGCTGCGTGAGAGGATGCGTTGTCTTGATGAAGAATGATTGTTTTCTTCTGTAAACCAGGTCTTTTCTCACGAATTTTTACATCCAGCGTTCAAAAGGTTACAATAATAATCTGAGTTTATTCTTTTTGCATCCCAACAAACTGATGCTAACACTTTCTTGCCCGATTTCTGGACCCTAAGTACCGGGTTCACACCACTCTTTAGCCTCTTGCTTTGATTTAGGATCATGGTGGTAGACCCAAGTCTCATCTATAGTGATGGAACGATGCATAAAATTCTTTTTGTCCTTTCGCAAACGCTCCAAATATTACTGAGAAGACCGCACTCGAATGTGTTTTATTCCATTATTAGCGGAATGCGGCACCCATTGTGCACACAACTTTCTGAAACGCAAAACTTCACCCAAAATATTGCTCACACTGCCTAATGAGATTCCTAGGGCTTAGACTAAATCTCTCTCTGTTAATCGATGATCTTCCAGAACCATAACCTACATTTTTGCTATGATTTCTGGTGTTAATGTACTTTTTGTTCGCCTTTCACGTGGAATAGTCTGCCAGACTTGTACGACCACATTTAAATTCAGCAACCCATCTTTCTGCTGTTTTAATTGAAGGTGAAGGGTCCTTATACACTTTTAACAATCGTTCATGAATTTGTTTTGGTGCTACACCTAAAAATAAAAATTTTGTCACTGCACGATATTCAACTTTTTCCATTGTAAAACAATACCATGACACGTCAACTTTGAATAGCTGTAAATATACGTCTGAGTTGAAAGATCTACATAAAACTTCACACGTGCTCATAAAACAGTAGTGCCGTATTTAGAAAAATAAAACGACGAACCTAATAGCACCATCTCTTATCAAACTACAAAACTTATTGAAAACCTACTAAGTAATTAAAAGGTAAAAATTTAGAATTGAAATTTATGTATTTAGTACCTCGGACACGAATACACTCATATATTGCTTAACGTAGGGTGCCCTCAATTCTGTGTTCGCTGCCTGCTTGGGGATGCTAATTTCATGGTGCCTCAACATATTTCCTAAGTTCAACCGCTGAAGCAGATAGGTTAGCCAAATTTTGAGTTCTTTTGTCCATCATATTCCATACATTTTCAATTCATGATAGGTCAGGTCATAAATCTTGCGTACCAGAGTGTAAAAGTCATGTATTCCTACTCCAAAAACCTTGGGCTAACAACTGAAGTGTGTGGTCTGGCGTTATTCTTCTGGAAAATACCGTTCTGCTGAAAATATAGAAGAAGTACATCTTGCAGAATTTTACCCATGTCTCTAAGAGCGTTTATAGTACCTTGGATGAATACTATTGGAGAAACACTTCCATGTTGTATAGTACCCCAAATCATAATGCTACACCATAATAACGTCTTTTGCCAAAGGAACTTTTTTCATTTCCCTTGCTCTCTCTTTTTGATTTAATTTATATACTTCTTTCACACAAACGGTTTTGTCCGCACGGAAAAAATACATATGGTTTCTTTTCCGTGCGTTTGTCGCAGTAGATTACAAAAATGTATATCAGCTTTCATACGAGACGGACACGGCACGGTAACCGTACTGTATGAAAGTTGCAATACATTTCTATGATCTACTGCGACAAAAGCACGGAAAAAACCGTACGAATTTTCTCTATGCGGACAAAACCATTGTGTGCGAAAGAGGTCTTACACAGGTGTGTCGGTGTATCTTGTGCATTAGCTGCATTCTTTTGTCTATAATTCGGCCGATTCGTGACATTCCGCTTTTCCGCGCCTTGTATCGTAGCAACCTGTCATCTGCATGCAGTTTACCGTAGTCTCTGGCAGTAACGTGTTCAAGACATGCGATGTATAAAATACAACATGCGATCAGTTTTGTAAGTGCATTAGGTTTTATAACGGGCCCTTATAGGTTGTTAAAAATGCGGTTTATTCTGAATTAGCCCGTAGCTACGGCAGCAACAGTGAAGTACAGGGGGCTTTTACGGTGTTTATTCAAAATCATTGGGCAAAAATTCAGGACGGCTTGTGAGAGTCATAAATCGAGGAAAAATACGTTATTCTTGGGCGCCACCTTATTTGCTTGTCTTTACCGAAGGTTTTTCAGAAAATAAGCGATAAGCAACATAATTTCAACCGTAATGCGAGGCTTTTACTCTGAGGTACTTACGAAACAATTATTTAGAGTAAGCCACTGGAAAAGTATTGCTAAGGCAACTTAGGTTAGATTCACAGTATATGAATGCTGAACATACTTATACTTAATGTTCTGCCTGTAAGAAAATTATAGTTACTATGTCTATGAAAGTTCCTAACGGTAAAATAATAAAAAAAACGTTAATACTAAATACTTCACTTATAATGTTAAAAAAAAGGAAAAATATCATTTGGTTCAGGTAAAACTAATTTAATATACAAAAATACCTTAAAAGGGGAGACTCCTGATTATTCCTATAATTATCCTAAAATTATTAACCGGTGTTGGCCCAGTCTAATCGTGGCCTAGAATTACAACAAATATTTCCAAGTTAATAGTCTTTTGTTCGTTACTCAAATTTAACACAATGTAATTTAAAATTGTCTATCTATTACTGGCCGAAAGTAAGTTTTTCCAGCGAGCATAAATGCATAAACAAAAGGGGGTTGGTGGCAGGATTCTACGGAGAAACTCCGTGAATTGAAGAAACGAAAATCGAAGAATGTCACTTACTTGAAGTCTCCGTGGTCGGAAACTTCGAGGAAATGAGCCTTTGATTACTGAGTTTAAATTGTATCTTACGTACTGCTTTGTCGGATCCTAACTGTTGCTAGCGAATCGGACAGGTGAACAACGTTCACCCCAACCAATAATTCGCCTTTAGCGATAGCGGGTCGAATCCTTAATTATTCAGCCCCCAATACACATCCATACAAAGGGGTAGCTTGTTGATAACTGCGTGCACGCGCACTCGTACGCGCACTCGTACGCGCACGCGTACGCGCACACTCACACGCACACATACGCACATACCCACACACACACACACACACACACACAGGAAGATGCGACTACTGTTCGTGACGCTCAAGACTCTACTGTCTTTTAATTGAAGTTTTCTCCTTGAACTTGCTGTGAAGGGGGCTGGGTGGTTACACTTATTTTTAGAAGACAGGATGTTCACACCGTAAAATTTATATTGTCTTTTATTTAATAAAACATAAGGGATGTTTTGCAAAACGTGAACTGGGATTTTTGAATATTAATAGGTGTTGTTAATAATGGCTTTGCAAAATTTAACGACTTACATTTGTAATTTTGACATATAAATGGTACTGGTAATTTACCAATTAGGTTATATTATTTATTCATATGTATATATACCGGGTGTTTCCAAATGACTACCTAAATGTTTTAATTTCGGACGCGCTTACAGTTTTCCATTTTTTTAGTTTTTAATTTTTAAGTTGCCTATAAAATGTTAGCATACTTTTTACTTATTATGCTATCAATATTATTTACTGGTATTTTATTTTATATTTAATTTTATAGACCAGATATCATTAAAAAATCCAAACTAACACGTCTATTTTTGGAAATAGACGACGCTACTGATCATGAAGCGTATCAAATAGGTGACGAATAAATAAATGATCTGGGTGAGGAAGAGGTTAATAAAATTGGCTACGACAACACTTCGAAGATAAGCTGTGATGAAGATAGTCCAGATTTCGAAAACAATCGTGAGGAGTTTTATATTGGCCGCGCAATGAAAGTAAAGAGAAATAAACTATACAGGAAAAACTGCTTAAATTGAAACCCGAAATTTGCTCAAAGTTCATCCAGGTACCACAGCTTTTGAGAAAATTATTTCAAATTATATCATCGCAAATATTGTAAAATGCGCAAATATTTATATAGATAATATAAAACATAAATTTGCAAGGGAGCGAGATGCGTTGCAAATCAGTAAGGACTTTTATCTGGCATAAAACAGACTAATTATACAATTTTTTGGAACTGTGAACTATTGATGGGACAGACAGATATTTTTCAAGGTTTCATGAGATACAAGAGGTTTATGCTTGTTCTGAGAATTGTGCGTTTTTACAACATAAATACAACGATAGAGCTATATGAATTCGATATATTGGCATCGATAAGATTTATCTAGGAAAAATTTGCGGAAAATTACATAGTTTCATTCAGAGGCCGTTGCAGTTTTGTTTAGTATTTTACAAATAAATCCGAAAAATATGCAATAAAGGAGTTTGCTGTTTACGGTGCCAAACCTCGTGCAGTAGGAATCTAGATGATTACTTCGGAAACAAGCAGATGACCAGCACAGCATTAGCACAACAGTATCTCACATTGGGAAGAAGCAATTAGAACTTAACTTGTGATAACTGGTATTCTCGTTGCCTCTAGTACTTATTATTTCTGAAACATAAAATTACTCGTCTGATCTGCGAAAGAACAAGGCAGAGACCCTCAAAGGTAAAACCAGAAGAGTCAAATCTGGAGAGTTTAGACTCCAGAAAGACGTTATGATGGCTTCGTGTGTACCTAAGAAAAATAACTCTGTGGTATCGATAGTTCCTAAACGAGAAAACCAATAAGCTAGAGTTAATTTGCGACGTTTCGAAAAGTATTCTATAATCTACAGGTTAATTAAACGATTTATATTTTCGTTCGGGTGTAGCTCGTCGTGTGGGGTGGGTTCAGAGTGGTAAAACGGGGATTGCAGGCAGCTCTGGTACACTCGCAGTACGTCCTGGTCGGTGTTGCTAAAAAAAGGGTGCTTGGAAGTTGAAGTCGTACGGTCGGCGGATATAATCTCGACATGTGAAACGAACTTTTCGGTTATTAAATTACTTATTTATGTTGGATTTAGGTCGACTACTTTGACGTTAAAAATAACAAGAGTAAAACCTTCACAACGTAATTTATTTAAATTAAAGAAAACATTCTAAAATGAATTATACATATTTACAGATATTATAATTGCATTAATTTAGCAAAAGAAGCTCTTTGTGACCGCGGTTCGGTGATTTAATTTTAATTGATGGGCGACGTCGCCTTGATAAAACCATGGCATGCCTCGCTGTCCGTAGATCGTGCTTCCCTCTCTTAAGATTTTAACTTCGCTTGCGAGCATGGCTCTTTACGTAATTGATAGGGTGATTTCGATAACGGTATCTTTTTCCGCTCATGATTGATGCCACACGACAGAACAAAACGTCGTAACGGCGAGCGCCACTAAGCAACAGGACTGTGTTTAACAGCATCTTATGGTTTATTTACAGTACGCCCTTGATTCCGCTACTAAGCCAACACAAAACTTTCAGTCAAGAAGTAAGCCGCTGCCAAGCAACACAGCCAGCCTCGGCTAATAAGGTCTTGGGTGTTTCAGGACGGTACGGCGTCTATGATTTCCGGCTGCAAAGCAACAAAGACATCCTAGGCGTCCCGTATTTTTGATATCCTCAACGAACAAGCTACATAGCAACGCAGTTTGTTTCGAATTCAAACTTCCAGGTAAAAGCAAAACTTCCCTTTCGAATAATTGAACTGATTTTATGGTTCAAGACTATAACGGCGGTTTCTAGAATTTTTAACAGTCCTATGGAAAGCGAGTCGCACACCTTGTAATTAGCAAAGTGCCTTAGCTTAAACAAAAGATAGCTTATCTTTACGGAAAAACTCAATATATTAATACAGTATATTCCGGCGCTATGACCAATATTGTGCAATATTGCATGATTACAATTAATGATTTTACGTTAATTAAATTATCTTGAATTGTTTGTATAATAATTTTACATGTATTAGAAACAATCTACATTTAATTTGAGCGATTTATAAATGGTTCAAATATTGCATTTGGTTGCGCAATATTTGTTACTAATTAACATTCTTAAATTATATGTTGTACAATTATTCTATATGATAACAAATTAAAATAATTCAAAATGAATTAAAATAAATCATTCCCGTTAGGTTTTCAAACACACTTAAAGTTTTTATTGTCTTTACAAATGTCTTATATATTTAGGCTTCCAGAATCTTAATAGATACAGTGAACACGCGCGATTTGTCGCAAATCCATTTTCGCGTTTCACTTTAACATTACATTTTCTACGGCAAATATTACAGATTCGTGACTACAACGTCACTAAAGGTGGAATTGATACTGTTGATCAACTTTGTTGAAATTATTTTGTTTCACTAAAAACAAGGAGGTGATCATTATGCTTACTTTTCCAGTTGCTCAACATATCTGGAACTAACAGTTAAATACTGTCTAGTGTAAAAAGTGGTAAATTTGGAAGAAAATTTCTCTTAGGAAGTTTTACCTTTAATACCTTACCTACCAGAAATTACCAATAGCTATAAGAGCAACGATAAAGAGGCACAATGCTACACAAGTAGAAATCTCACAGAAAATATGAAGTAGATACATTATATGCGCAAGACAAAAGAACAGAGTTACGACAATGAGATTGCGACGACCTCTCGATTAATTAACTGCTTTATGTTGAATAACTCAATTTCTAACCTCTATGACTTAAGGTCGGCATACGTTATGTTTGCGTTGAACTAATTTCTAGTCCAATTGGCCTTCAGCTAGCTTATTTTCAGTCGGAGGTTTATGGGTGAATTCGAAGATGCTCGCTATTATAGCTAATAAGAAGGTATTGTATGACTATTTTAGAGCGTAACTGTGTATACTATTAATTCCGTACATTTTATTCCTGCCTATATAACTAGGCAGATTCTAGATTAGTTGTTCGACTCAAATAAACAAACATGCATTTTATACATATATTTACAACTATGTACAATACTTTGACATGCAAATCCAGTGTGTTATTGTGTGTTTGTGTCATGCAATTTATATCGGTTTGCATTAAGGACATATGGGAATTAGCACTAGGTAATGTGAATTAGTATTTATAATGTAGGTAGTTAATTCAATGGTTTAGAAAAAGGAATTGAAAAACGTTCAAAGCCTTTTCATACTACTTCCACGGGTACAATTAAGAATTCGTATTTAAAAACTGTAATTACTCCAAAAATAGTGTTTATTAGAACAATTGTAGCGGAAATGTTATAAATTAATTATAAAGTGTGAATAATACAAAAAATAAAAATAAAATAATGACTTCAATTTGAATATAAAAATAAAATATTAAATTTAGCGAAATTTATGTTAGACTAGACAGATAATTGGCCTTTAGTGGAATAAAATGTTCAAAACCGTTACGGTTTACTTCTTGACAAAAATGTATACTATTTCTGAATCTTCTAAAGAATGTACGAGTCAATTTTCAGGAACTCTATTTATTTCATTACGAATGCTATTTTGCAGATCTTCGATGTTATTCGGTCAGTTTTTGTAGATGCGGTTTTTCAAGTGCCTCTATACAAAAAGGTCTAAAGGCGACAAATCTGGAGAACGAGTTGGCCACTCTCGTTTCAAAAGTTGCGTATTTCATGTCCATAATGTGGTGGAGCACCATCCTGTTGAAACCGCATGTTGTACTCGATGGAATTTGGATAATTAGGTCTAGGAAATAGTCCAGCTTATCTAGGAATAATATTTTCTTGTAGAAACTGAAGATAAATTTCAGGCGTGAGATTTCCGTTAATAAAATAAGGTCCAAAAATATGCCTACCCACGATTCGGCACCATACATTAACTTTTTGAGGGTGCTGGGTATGTATCCTTCCACGCAGTGTGAGTTACTATCAGACTAGTACCGACAATTATGACAGTTCATGGATCCATGTAAAGTAAAAGTCCCTTCATCTGAGAACACAACCAAATGGGTGAAGCTCACATTTGCTGCTGTTTCTTCCATTATGCGATCAAAATTCGATGCGTCTGTCAAAATCATCTTCATTCCATTCTTGTACTAAATGTACTTTATATTGATAGTAACGACTCGCCTCCAGTATATTTTGCACAGATTTTCTGGGCATTCCATGATTTATAGAAAGTTGACGCGTGGATGGTTTCGGTTGCTCAGCAACATCTAATAGTATTGCTAACGAATTTTCCTCAATTGTCACAGATTTTGGTCTACCTAGTATGGAGCGATCTTGAACACTTCCTGTATTTGTAACTGCCGACCTACTTATGGGATTTCGGTCGGGATGCACATCGTTAAATAAACGACAAACTTTGGCATATGTGCGCATTCTGTCACCATAACCAACCATATTAAAATCTCAATTTGTTCAGTTTCAGTTACGCGTTGCATCCTAGTAATGTCAAAACCTTAACAAAACTGAATTTAACTAATACGGAAGAATGGAAAAAACCTAATTAAATACAAACATATTTGATATGACATTCCGTAAACCTTCAATCAGACAATAACTTACCTTCGATAATTGTGTTATCTTTGTTGATTTCCAAGAAATGTTTATCGATTTTATTTCATAAACATTTTATTACATCTTTTTCCCAGAATTTTTAATCGATAAACAATCTAAAAAAACATTTTTCGAATATTTACATAATGAAGTTTCAAATCAAACGACATTCGTTATAATAAACATTTTTAGTAGTTATTTAATAATTTTTAAGTAACTGTATTTTTTCTGTTGCATATTCGTAAACAAGGAAAATACACCTTCTAACGATGTGTTGCAACACCTATATTGCCATTTAAAAAAAATCAAAATGGCGGCCATGCCAAAAAACGATGCTGGACAAAAATTTTCTTTTCATGATGGAATATGCACAAACACATCTTATTTAAGTCC
Organism: Phrixothrix hirtus; assembly: GCA_024586415.1. NCBI lineage: Eukaryota > Metazoa > Arthropoda > Insecta > Coleoptera > Phengodidae > Phrixothrix > Phrixothrix hirtus. Next base: position 10,843 of record JAHWXV010635641.1, read on the forward strand.
TGAAATTTTCAAAACTATATTGCAAACTGTTTTGACAACAGCGTTTTGGTTCCACCTTTATTGGCCACTCTTTATATACTTTGGAATTAAAATTGCCCGTTGGTAGGATCTCGACGAAAACAAAAGTGAACATCCGTCAATCAAAATATAAGTTAGCTTGACTCCTAAAAGTCCACCATAATTAACCTAGTTTGAATAATGCATTTTATAAATGTCAATGACAGCCCAATTTTCTACATCAAAATATTAATTTCTTGATGTAAATCATTCTTCTTTATAATTTAATACAACAAAAATCTGTTGTGAGACAACGCACGACTTTCTCTTTTTAAACTATTTTTGATTATGCTATATGTATAAAAAGTAGGCCTGGATATATTAAAAAAATTGTGTAGTCGTTAACTAAAATTATAATGGTGATTATGTCAGATTCAACTAATATTTACGTCTATAAAAGTTACTTCTATAAAGCAAAACAATTTTATTTATTATTATTAAAGACATTTTTATAAACTATTAACATTAGTATTGATTTTAATTTAAAATTTTCTAAAATAAATAAAGTTTTTATACGATATTTTAAATTATAAAACTTTTTGATGATATAATTATTGAAGTTTTTGGATACCGGTTTTATTTCTTAAGGTGTGGTGTTATTCTCATGTGCGCCCATCATTTTATTCTTATTAAAATGTTATACAACATTTTTAACAATTTGAAATGCAGTTTAAAAGTGTCTGAGTAGTAATTTTCTATGTACTCAATTAAAAATTCTTAAAGTCAATGATGCAAATTATAGAACTTTACCTTTAACATTTATTTTACTTCTATTCATGAATCAAATTATTTTAAAATTGAATACTATATTTAGTGTAATATTATCTAGGAATTAAGATAGAAATGAAATTAGTGTATGTAATTAGAACGTTTTAAATTAGATTTAAATTAAATACTATATAGGAATTATTGGGAATACACCCGTAACATACTTGTAGGATTCTTTAGTGTTTTATTAAATATTAATTTATTTAATTTATACAATTATTGCATTTATGCTAACAATTCAATTGATATTTTATTTTTATCTGCTCTAACTGCATCCTTTTTATAGGTCATTACAGTACTACAGTACTCCCCCTCAAAGAAAGTGTTTTGCACTTTTCATGGTGTACATCCAAATGTTGGTTTCAGTATGTCTATTTAAACGTTTTGATGTTTTTTATTTATATCAATTGAATAATACTTATCGAAACGATTTATAATTTTATATGGTCCCTCATATGAAGACTTCGACGCTTTTTTACTTTGTTCTGTGTAACAAATACATAGGTGGCACTATTCAAGTATTTTGGTATAAATATATTTTTCCTGGCTAACTTCAGACATGGTGTGAGAAATATGTTACTGATATATGGTTTTAATATGCTTATAAAAATGTTCACTTGAGATAAGTTGTTACTAGTTTAAAAAAAATTTACAGGTAATCTCAGAGTTGTATCGTAAATTAACTCTGCAGCAGTACGTCTTGTCTATATGCAGTTTGTATACTCAGGAGTGTGAATGGCAAACCTTTCTCCGTCTTTGCCTAAAATTTTTGTGGCACATAATGGATGATTTTAAATGCCTATGGAATCTTTCTATAATTCCCTTTGTAATAGGATGATATGATGTATTAACACGACATGAATCTAAAATTTTCAGGAATTCCGCCAAAAGTTGTCACCCGTTCGGCTGTGGATGTTATTTCAGCCCTTGAGAGGTTGACAGCTCCGGTAGCTCAAAAATTATTTAACTCAGGGGTGGCCCAACTTGTCAGATGCGATCTGTGTGCGCAAATATTTTAAAGATGGAAATTAAATAAAAGTTTAATAAGCTGTACATCTGATAAATTGACTGTACTAACAGTTGATGATTTATAAATTGTTTAAGGAAAAAACTTTGTATTAATAAGTTAAATAAAAGAACTCAATTAGATAAATCGTTTAATTAAACAAAAAAATATCACATCTCAATGAGTCGTAAGCCATTTTAAAATATTAGCAGTTAAAAGTAATTGAAATTTTAAGTATTAGAAGTTAAAATATTTGAATTTTAATTAACTAAAATTTGAAATGTTACCGGATATACAATGGAAATCTGGCTTCAGCTAGAACAGTGGAGTCTGCGATTAGTTCAACGCCAAGAACGAAATCTGAAGTGGCCGGCAAATCTAGATTCGCGAGCTGGAAAATCAAATTTGAAATTAATAAAATAATTCACTGGCAAAGGGCCCTTTACTAAAAGTGGACAATTTACGGTATATTTTATCCAATATGACCTGAGCACAGATTTAATAATAAATTAAATTACACAAGATCGCGAAACGAACTTAGTAAGGATGATACATTTAAGGTAATTCAAATAAATACGAACAGTAGCAGAGAGGTTTGATTAGATAATTCTTTTTTTGTTTAGTTAATATATTGAAGTTAAGCCGAAAGAATTTCTTTAAGAAAACAGTAAAACCAATTTAGAAAATAACCCAATTTTGACAATAATTTTAATTTACTACTTAAAATTCGGTAGCAGACACATGGGTTGTTGCAGTGTGCTAAGACTTAATTTAACATCAATCATAGGATTTGTGGTTAAGTCTTAGGCGAAGAGAACGTATCATATAGAGCTCGTTGCATAAATTGAACAACGCCAAGAATAGATGTAATTTATAAAACTCTACGACCTTCAAATAAATAAGCAACGTACAATATGCTATCTCAATATATTTTTGCAGCTTGCTGCATAGTAAATTAATTTATATTTTAACTCACCAATCCATAAGTAAATAAACAAACACTCACAAGCAACCCAATGCAACCGTTTACACTACCTTTTCCCCCAACCCCTTAGGACCGCTGATTCTTCAGAAAATATAAACAAAAGTAATTTTGCCCATAATTATCAAAAAGGAATTTTGTTTTAAGAATCAGCCTGGCTCAAAACCCGCCAGCATTTGGCATTAAAGATAAAGGAAATACATAAGATAAGAGAATTTAGAATACAATGCCAAATGCTCGCACGTTGAGAGTTCAATGCGCTCACACCTCGGACCGCTCTACTATCTTTCACACGACAGGGACGGACTCAATTGAAGTTCAGCAAATCCATTACGTATTCCGGCAATTTGTAGTTCCATTGTTGAAGTTTAAATACTAAACTTTATACTGTAATCAAATAAAAGTTGTTCATTTTAAATTTGCTTAAAATAGAATGCTACAAATGAATTTTTTAAAAGGGAAATTTATTCATTGAATGTTTCATGTATCGTTTGCAGTTGCTAAAAATTGTTAGCATATTTTAAATTAAGGGAAAATATTACAAGGAACGTGTTACACGTTACAAAGTTTCGCTTCAAATTGTGCTCCTCTACCGGTGGTAACCAGGTCTAGAAATGCATTCTGAAACGAAAGCATTCCCTACTGTTTTTGCTTCAATATAAGTTATGACATAAGCTTGAAGTCAACGGGGAAATTTCTTAATTCAGATTAAACTGTAGGAATATCCTTTTGAACGAGGCAATATATGCCTTTTAACAAGATTACTTGAAGGTTGATTTATAGAAAGAAATCGTGGCATAAACAAAACATAGATAATTTTGTCCGGCCATAAGTCTTACGTAAGGGTTGTCGTCGTTGCAATTACTTCTGCTTGATATAACGAAAGAACAAAAGGACGAAAGAAAGATTCAGGGAGTATCGTCCTCTAATGGTCCGTAATTCGGTGTTAAATAGTGCTATCGTCGTTATAGAGTTTATAGTACACCCAGGGCGATGAGAAGAGTGTATACTTAATGCTAGGCGTGCTTGAAATATCAAGAGGAAACTTAAGTGACCTTCAACAGGGATGCTAGTGGTCGAACACCCAGTATATACTGAATACTTGGTTATTGAAGGTCAAAATTCGTTACTTACCATGAAGATTAATAACAACGCTTCGGAAACTAAAAATTGTGACCAAAATAACCTTCTGAAGGAACGAATGTAAAATGAACTTTTGAAAGACACTTGGGTATAATTTTATAACTAAGAAATAAAATTTCAGAAATAACAAAAGATAATTAATTAGCTTATTTAAATTCAACACAGCTAGAGGTTATCAACAAAGTAACTGATTGTAGTTATGATAAGTGAATATAGAAGTTTTTATTATAAAATAATTAATTGGAAAGTTTTCAGTCGTAGATAATTTGAATAAATCATTAAAACAATATAAAAGGTACAATAATATGAGATTTACAGACAGTCACATTTGTTTACGTTAAGCGTAAAAAAAATTAAAGTGAATAAAAATCAGGTTAATTACTTGCGAGGTGTTTACTTTTAATTACGCAACTGGTTGGATGAGATCACCTAAGCAGCAATATGCACCTTGCACAATTGATTCAAAATAACTACCTAGCAACAAGGAATTTGACCTTTATAATAAATTGTACCTTTGGTAAATAAAAATGAATTTAAAATAATACGCAAAGCGATAATGAATTATTTATCTAAACTGAAGCTAAACATCCCAAACTTTTAGGGTGTTTTATCTATAACTGTTTTGTAGTAATTGTATTACCTAAATACTAATTTAAAGCAATAAATTATCTTGCCATTGACCAAAATTTAGTATAGCTACTGGTTGCATTCAAGGAATCCCGACAAAAGAATAAACTATTGGTAAAAGGAGAATTTCCTTGAACTCAATCAAGTCATATAATTAACAAGAACAGTAGTTAGTATTAATTCAATAAAAAACTTATTCCGTCAAATAAAACGTAGTGAAAGAAGTAAATGAAAACAAGAAGGTAGCTTGTTTAAATAGCCATTATCTTAGAAAAACAATTAATGTTTTTTACAATACGTAAGATAAGAACAAAGAATATATATAGGATGCTATTTAAAAAGTGAATATTTTTGAGTTTAAAGTTGTTCAGGTTCGTAGATATATTTTGAACACGCTGTAGTTGTGAATGCAAATATTATTTAATTAACCCTAACTCTATCCCTGGACTTTCCACATTTGAAATGCGCTTTCTGAATTTTCTAAAAATGAAGACACTAACTGGAATTAAAGACGTACCCGAAAATATGTCTTTCTACAGAAAAGTCTTATTTTCTCAAAAACTATAAGGTTTAAAGATATAAAATTCTCAATAAAAAATCTGGTGTGAGACAACACACGACTCTCTTACCCATTTTAAATTTAATTTCAATTTATTGACGTTAGTTACTTTGCTATACACCTAAATTGTAAACTCTAAAATTAATTTAAAAGCATAAATAATTCATCCATTTATAATTTCCTTTATAC
>JAHWXV010635777.1:0-10318 GCA_024586415.1 Phrixothrix hirtus
CAAAAAAAGGCATATAAGTGCATATTTTAAAGGAAAACAAGGCATATATATGCGCATATTTTGGCTGCATTTAAATGCATATATTCCGCCCCCTAATCATCAGTAATGTTTAATAGAGTCATTTCACAACTAAAACCCGATCTAAATCCCGATTGTGTCTCACGAAGGATTTTTATATTATTTACATAATTTAGAATTTGGGATGCCATCACCTTTACGAGTATTTTTGATAAACATGGATACTGATTGGTCTGAGGTCACTATATTCTAGAGGTGATTTAGTTTTAGGTACAGGAATAATTTTTGCAGTTTTCCATATTTCCGGAAAAGTTGAATTTAATACACTAGAATTTATTATGTGAGTTATGTATGAAACTATATATGGATAGCAATATTTAGTCATGTTTGCACTCAACATATCAACTCCAATTGCGTTGGTTTTAATACCTGATAAGATTGTAATGATCTCTTGATCTGTAGTTAAATTAAAATTAAATTTATTTCGAGATTCTTGGAATACATTATTTGTATAGTAGTGAATAATATCTAAGTATTTATTAATAATTGATAAAAGCCTCATTTATTTTATTTACGTCATTAAAATGTAATGGTAAATCTAGAGAATGCGTTTTTTGGTATATATTGGTAATAGTTAATTCTTTCCATAGTATATTGTGTCCATTATGACGAATTCTAAAATTAAGGTAAGCTTTTCTTTCTTGCCTCACTGCAAAAGTGGTATAATTTCTGAGTTGTTTATAATAATCCCATACTTTCTTGTTTTTTAAATTTTATAAGGGCTTTGTTTCTTAAATTTATCGTAAGCTTAATGTTGTCAGTTACCAAGGGCTTTTACTTTTGGTTATTCCTACTGTTATTCTTACATGTAAATCAAACAGATTTATAATATTACCGTTTAAAAATTGAATTTTATCATTTATATCGTTTAAATTTACCATCAATTGCCAAGGAATAGACTGTAGATCAACATTAAACTTATGTTGGTCGAATAATTTGAAATCTCTAAATGTATATAGGTACGGCTTGAATATTAACTGTCCATCTAACGGATATTAGCAATAAACCAAACAATGATCAGATAAGTTATATAGAGCCTTTTCACCATAATCAGAAATCTCCTCTTCGTCACTTACCAAAATATGATCTATTAGGGTTGCTGTAGTATGATTCATCGACAAAAAATCTGAAGAACAACACATGACTTTGTGATGCCTGTTTTAAATTTAATTCTAAATTATATACATTTTTTTAATGATAATGTTGAAGTAAATTGATATAGAGAATGACAATCCCAACGGTCACGCATCTGCGTGCAAACAGGCGGATCTTGTTAAACTCTGAGATTTATTCAGTTACTCGATTCAACCAATTTTACCAGATAAACCAATTAGTATGCATGAAAGTGCATCAAATGTTTAAGAAACGTAGCAAGTTTAAAAATAATTTATAACCGTTTTCGAGAAAATCGCAAAATACCTTAGAAATGACCTGAATAAATTGGCACTTCTGATTATCCAATTTTAATAAAAATTTTGTTCTCGGGTGTCATCAAGACAAAGTTAAATTTCAAATTCAGTGTTGTTACGACTTTAAGTTTTTGAGTTACATCGTTCACATAAACATATACGCGCGCACACAGATCATGTTTTCAAAGACATAATTTTCTGACTCAGGAAAACTCGAAAATTTTGGTCAAAAACAATACTTTCTCTATACCTATATTTCGTAAAGTATAGTAGAAAAGCATAAATACATGGTGTTCAATTGAAAAAACTAGAAGGAATGACTTTTGAAAATTACCAACTTTGACCTACTGGAATAAACACTCTGTATATTATAATGAAGTTCTAGTAAGTTCTCACTATAAAATCAATTCATAAGTCTATAGCTACAAAATATTATTTTTAAAAAGTTAAAATCATGGATTTAGCAATTTCCAATATATGACGTTATTCGGAAAATTTACACATCAATCCTGTATTAAAAATGAAAAAGCGTTACATATCCAGAAAGGCTATTCTACAGTATAACCAATAATAGAAAGATATATAGTGTTCTATTAAAAAAATCTTTTAAATTGCCAACCTTAAACGGAAGACCCTGTATATTTCAAAATAATTTTGGAACGTAAACTTTTACTTTCTCTAGATTTTTTTGTATTTTCAATATTAAGAGTTTTATAAAACGTTACTGCACTAATGAGGCATCCTGTGTAGTGCAATAAAGCGGATTTTAGCATTTTTATCTCAACTATTATAAACGGTTTACTTTGCTATGAAATTTTACGTTTAATTAAAGGTTTCTTTTGATTTGTAAAGTTCACTAAATAATAATTTAAGGAAAATTATAAATAACTTAGTATTTTAATTTAAATCCACAAGTTTTAAAGCCATTAGGCAGAATCTTAAAATCAAAGTTATCTGGTATGACTATATGACTTCGTAAAGAATGGTTCCTTAATAACAATAAACTATACTCAAGCGTATTTAGCACGAGTACTTTAAATATTGACGACTATAAATTTTCTCAACAACTATAGCATAATTTGTAATTAAATATTTATAGTTCTTTACAAAATTAGCATTTCATATAAGAATATAGGTCCGCCTTTTCTGTGCCTGCAAACTTTTCAAAAGAAATTGCAATATGTTAAAATTTTAACGACACTGTAACAGCTAACAATAATAAAATATATAATACTTCGGAAGTATGTAGAGACCTATCTAAATTTATAGTAATTTCTACTAAAGCTACTTCAAATCTGTCTAATTATCCAATATGCTGATAGTAATTAGCAAAATTTATACTAAACTAAATTGAATAAGCTGTTCTACGTATATTGTGTCACAAAAACTTAGACAGGATCATTGTAGATGAAATTTACAAATATCACGAAGATCACTGAATTGTGCTTTTAAAAAAATGAGAATTCAGGCTGTTTAAATACACACTATTACATGTTATGTAATCCAGGAGAGCTAAGCCCTTGTCATTATTTACTTTCATATGAAATAAAATTGTACTTATTAACCAAATTTTTATATTTCTCAAGAGCATCTTTTTTCATATTCAGTATAATGTAGTTGAAAGTGTAATAGTGTTTGTAATTTTGACTATTTTTACATTTATAATTATTTGAAGCACCATGTATATTATGTCATTGACGAATTAATTAAAATTCCAAACTATTGGGTACTCATTTTTATAAAATTAAAAATTTCAAATATTCCTTTTATTATCCGCTGATAAGTAGAGTAGCTACATTTTAATCCAAAAGAAATGTTCAGTTTTCAATATATTACATCACGCAAGTAAATCTCGTGGAATAGGATACTTAAGTCAAGGACGAACGCGCTTATAGATTGCAACACTTTGGACCGTCTTTGTTTTCTGTAGAGTATTTCAAATCACCTTCTAGTGCTGTGTTAAAAACATATTTTATTAATAAAATACTTTCAGATGTAACTAATTTAGTAAGTGACTATTCAAAATAGGCCTTAGATTTATAAAACATCAATGAATTTCTTATTTGCATTGCAAATTGCTTGCAATGGTACGTCATGACGATTTACATATGCCGACTTTATTTTATGTACAGGCATTTTAATACAAATGTTTGTATAATAATTAAATTTTAAATCAATTTAGAGAAAAAATAATTTATAGATTTAAATAAACATGAATCAGTTATGTAAATAATACACCCATCCAATTAACTGGATATGCGATGCACTGCTTAACTCCGGAGATTTTCTTCGATAACTCGATTTAACAAATTCTCTCAAAGAAACCGATTAGTTAGTATAAAATAATATCAAACGCGTAAGAAACGTGACAAGTTTTTGAAAAAAATCGTTTGAGCCGTTTTCGACAAATTCGCTAAGACCTAATAATTGCAAGAATAAACAATACTTCTGGCCATTCGATTTCAATGATATTCTTATTAGGGGGTGACAAAAAGGTTATAAAATAACATAAAATATCACTTTTCCGAGCCATTTAGTTTTCAAGATATTTTTATCACTCACATATACACAGAAGAACTTCTAAAAACCTGATTTTAGGGCTTAAGGAACCTGAAAACATACATTTTCACTGAAACCTTGATCTTAAAGATTTTGATCGAAAACAACTTTATACTATATTTCATATAGGATTATGTATTTATGTATTGCGTAACGGGCTGAACTAGAAGTGTCGGGAAATTTAAATGTTGAAACTGTGATTAATTTTTAAAAGCTAGAATCTATTTAAGGCTTCAAAATGCGGAAAATATCCTTTGACCTCCTGTCAATTACTATGATTCAAAAATATAACAATATGCAGTATTTAGTATTATTAAATTGTATAAATGCAAATATGAATATGAATTAAGAATGAAAATAGTTAAGTTTTCTTTGAATGAAAGCTTTAGTGAATAATATTTAATCTGAACATAAGTGAACAAGACTCATGACTCGAGATTTAAACTATAGTACGAAAAAATTATTTAAATAATAAATGTATTGCTTAAATTTAAGCAAAATCTGTATTTAAGTATAAGTATATTTAACAATCAATTCTTATTTTTTAAAATGTAATTTTTTGGGACAAAAATCAATATTTTCAATTCAAGCATAGAGGAGTTACAAGATTTCTAGTGCTATATTTGGGTTAGATAACAATATATGTAACAGCAGCGTAGCCAAGGGGGCTCGTAAGACGACCCACCTTAAATTTGGAGAAGGCAGCATCTAGGAAGATCTCACAGCCATCGCCAAATATTTTAAAGGGGTCAAACTGAAAGGTCCATTCTGAGGGATCAGATCAAAAGAAAATGTTAAAAATTTAACTAAAGAGTTGCAGAAAAGAATTAAAAGTAAGGAGTCAAACAAATAGTTAAAACTACGGAGTCAAATGAGACAGTGAGTCACCAAGACTAAAAGGTCAAAAGTACAGTTACATCCACATAAAGGTAAATGATGTGCAACTATGTTTTAATACTATATTTTCACAGTGATTAGTGGAATATTTGAGAGAAGTAAATTGCGGGTTTTGTAATGTAAACGGAAGTATTGCTAAAGAATGACGTCATGTTTAGATATGGTTACTTATATGTTGGAATTGAGAAATAATGGATAATGGAACTCATCTAAATGTCGTACAGACACGCAATAGTTACTTTGCTAATCTCATTTCTTAAATAAGTTAGAAGTGACCACTGAATTAACCGCAGCGCTCCCAAGCGATGCATTTTTTCTAATAAAATGATTAATTACTAGTAATTTTGAATTTTCTTTTCTTTCTTAAAAAAGTGTTGTATTATATTGCTTAAAAAAAACATCAATTTTATACGGACCAAAAAAGATCCATCATTTTAGAAATGTAGACCACTCTCCATAAATACACCTGGCTGCGGCCCTGAGTTATAAGATGTAATTTAAAGTTTATATAAACTTTTGCACTGCTCCTTCTAAAACAGTTTTTAGAAAATGTAGTACAAGCTCCATAAACCTCTAAAAAGCCGTTCTTTTGTTTTTTATATTTTTTAAAAGTCAATTTCGGTTTTAGCTTAATAAAATTAAGATTATATTTTTTTCTTATTAACAAAATATTAAATACATGATTTACGCTATATGATCATTATCATATTGAATTATCTGTCGGGAAACGTCATGTCTGTTAATTCTTTAATACATTTTGGATGACATTTATCTGTTTTCAAGTAATTTGAATTTCAATGTTAAATATGCATTTCAGACTATAAATTGGATTTTAATTAATGTAAAATTGAGAAACATAATATAGAAAACAATTCCATCGCATCGTTTCCAATTAAGGAGAACTGCAGAGATATCTTCTCCGGTATTGCCAAAAAAATCAGTTCTATCATTACATAAAATTAATTATGAAAAATCAATATTTTCAGATTTCAAAAATTGGAACCATTTTGAAAGAGAAAAAAGATTGGTTAAATGTATAACCGTTAAAGAAAATTCTGAAAATTATTAACTATATCTTTTATTGTTAATAAATTCAAGTAGATACATACTATCACACTGCTCTATGAAAGTGCATTACTAAAATGAGAGCATTATTTAATTAAATATTAAAGTTGCACTTTAATTACCAATAAAAGTTTCTGTAGACTAAGAGACAGTTTGCCATGTTCCAAATCGGCACTATGCTGGATCACGTCACCGGTCGACGGAACCAGCGTCTACAGCAAGCGCTGACTAAACTACCGTTGTACGAGGGGGGTTCAAGACTACCGACCCGAATCGCTGTTAACCTACTAAACAATCAGAAACACAGTACACAATTAAGTATAGGGGCGCCACTGCCCCAGTCCACGATAAGGCGTATTCTCCAAAAAGCATCGACCAGCGAGACAGAACTGATCTCTCACGTTTCTTTACTTGTCTACTAACAGGTACTCCTCCTGCAAGAACATAACCGTTCTACGGTTAAGATAATGTGACACAGGTTCTACTCGAACCTACTCCCAAGTCTATAAGCTCTACGGGTAATCGTCTTAAAACTAAATCTAGTTGAAATTATATGAGTGACAATTAGTCGTATAATCCACTCAAATAAGGATAAAATATCACAACCATTACGGTTTTATTCTAGATAATTCTCCCATCTAGTAAATCAAAATAGTACATGAACTAATTTAGGGTGCACAAGGGGAGTACACGGACCTGATGTCACAGATTTTAATGAAACTTTTTTGAGTTATTCTACAACATTAATATATGTTTTGTGTAAAAGGTTTTTTGCCAACGCTTCTTCGTTTTGAAGAAAAAAATAAAATAATAGAAAAAATATATTAAACATGATTATAGTAAAATATTAAAAAATATGTTATAAATATTTTCAAGTTTATTTTATTTATTCTACTCCATTACAATATTTGCGATGGTATTTATCATAAAAGCATACATAACAAAGCATTTGTTTACATCGGGTGTACCTAATATGACTATTTATTGACACTCACATTTTTCTTTCTTTATATCTGCAGGAAAGTAAACTTCTCGAACATTTATAAATGTCGTTTTTTCGTATATTTTTTGATGTGTACCATACATTTTGCAACATACCTTCGAAAATTGCCGAAGAAATTTGATGGTGTATCAAAAAATGAATTGTAATTTCGACTTCCCGGGAAGCTATTTCTCGTTGCTGCTCCAGTAGGTACGTCGTATTTTGCATATTAGAAATAAATTGTTTTACTTGTCCATAAAAATAAATCTCATCATAAATTAGTTTGAATATTATTTTAGGATGCAATTATGGCTGTTAGATATTTCTAACAATTGGCTTTTGGGACCAGTATTAAAAGTGTTAGATATATCTAACATTGGTCTGCTAAAGGTTAATATATTTCTTTTTCTAGTATTTTTTTTCTCTAAGACGAAGAGGCGTTGACAAAAAGCTTTAACACAAAATGAATGTTAGTGTTGTAGAATAACTCAAAAAGTTTCATTAAAATCCGTGACATCAGGTCAATGCACTCCCCTTGTTATTCAAATTCACCTGCTCCAAAAGGTTAAACACACGAGCGTGCATAACGTTGATACCACCAATGTTCTTTGACTAAATTTGACAGCTATAACTACAACACATAAATATTTCTTAACATGACTCAGGGGGGTTAATACTGAGCAATAGTTAGTACAAATTCTCCTTCGTTTCGCGCGATTAAACTATTTCCTACGAAAAAATGACATGTAGCACTGGGAGTGGGTTGTATAGGTTATAGGCATCAACACATACCTGACATGACGTAAGAGACAGTTATCTTATTTCCTTCACGAAGAATGCCTGTTATCACAGCGCCCAGTGGGGAATTTGTATATACTGCAAAAGAATACGCTCCTTAAATTCCCAGACCACGCCAGGGGCCTCAAAATACTACCTTCAAGTATACCACGGGGGTTGTCAATCCCAGCGCAAATTTATTTATCCACCCTTCACTAAGTTGCCGAAGTGAACTTTTCTATTCTCCATTCGCGGATCATGCCGTGTCAATTAATTCACTTCGTTACTTGACTTTTTACAACGTCGCGACGCTAAAGACTGCGCGTACTGCTCATAAGGTATTTCCGTGTCTCTAAATATCACCGAAAAACACCAAATAACTTGACTAGCGAAACAAGAAAATCCGATCCGTCAAAAACAATATATTTACTGCATACTATTTTAATGACTCTCCAAAAAACTTCAACTACCGTTTCCATGACATATAGCCACTTTGTTTTTAATTTGAATTTAATAAGGAATCTGGCTGCTCGGATCTTCAAGCTGGAGCCACAAATACTAACAAGTTTAATTGATTTTTTAAGTTTGACTAGTATCCTAAATTAAAGAGGTTAACATAACTCAAATTATTAAAATATTCAATACACGGGTTTCTTAAAATACATTAAAAGTCTTAATTTTAATATTAATCCTCACTAATAAGAAAATAAGGTATTAAATAAAAACTAACTAACTGAAAAATGACTGAACTAACAGTTATCGATAATTAAATATAATTACGTTAAATTTAAATGATACATATTAATAATTTCTTCGCTTTTCAGTTAACAAACACCCAGTTAATTACTCTGTAGATCCTTGAGTTCAAAATGTTAAAGAGCAGAAAAGAATCTGAAAGTTTTAAATTAGATTTGGTACCTCATAGTAAATAATAGTGGCATTTCAGGTGAAGTAGGTGAAGCGAGCCTCTTCGCCGAATTTGTCTATACGAGTAATTATTTAGTATACAATTATAATATTCATTTATTGAGATCAAAAACATATTAAAACACTAAAAAATTAAAGAATTTCAATTCACAACGCGCTTTAAATTACATCCATAAAAATCGCAAATTATCATACAAATGAAGTGCTAGGAGCTATTATATTATAATAAACAATTACGTGTGTTATTAGTAAAGTGTTTCTTCTGGGCGTGTACATAATTTCAAACATGACCGAAACCTACCAACAGGAAAGTGCACCATTGCAGTTTATATAAAATCATTTACGTTATCGATATCGATTAGCTGCAGATAAAACTTTAATAAACGGTTCAAGATATTTACTTGGAACTAGTGATCCACTTCACAAAAAATATATCGAAGTTGGATGCAGTATATATTTCCATTTAAAAGCAAATGTTCGGTTAAGCCGTGTAGATTGTTATGCGAAAAGATCTTTATCACGTGATAATATCATAGTATTATCTATTGATGATTGGCGAGGTCTTTTAAATAGAGAAGTTTGCATACAATATAAATTCTTCAAATCGGACGAGTTAGACCCTACAGGAGGTGAAGCTTACTATTATATGCTTGACGAATATTTAAGCAGTAATTTCATTGTTAGCTATAATTACGAATTTAAATTTAACGAGGTGCAATCGTTTGTAGAAAATATAATCATTAGACACAATCAAAATAATTATCTATATTTCAACGAAAGTGTTGCAAGTGCATTATTTGCTTTAAAACATATTATCAACTACAAAATAAAATTCCTAAACGAAGTGAATTTGACTACTTATCTCAATAATATTATTGGAAATTTTGTAAATAACGATTGGGATCTGTCTTCTCGTCCACAAAATGTGCACAGTGTAGATTATGAGGCTAAGTTTATTAAATTTGTTAAGAACTTTTTAAATAACAACAAACTTTCATGTTTTAATTTAGCTGTCTTTACTATTTTAGAATATAACAAATCGTTTATTTTACAACTTTTTAACGATTACCTCGTTCTTAATTGTCGAAATATTATTAAATAGTAATGCTATCTAAGAGATGTAATATGAAATTAATTAGACCTAAGAATAATAATTCTATATCTAAGAATGGTGTTAGAAATCAACATGAAAAACTGTTACGTCTTAAACATGGTACAGAAATGTATGACTTAAATCAGGTATTTGATAATGCTTTAAATATAAGTACTGAATAAATACGTAATTTTAATGTATTTTTGTGAACAATTAAAAACTGAAACTACTTTTTATTTTTTTTATTAAAAAATTGATTTCGATAAAAGCTATAAATACTTGATGTATGTGAGTATGAACGCTCATTATGATTAGACGTTGAAGGGGTGAGGGTGTTATAAATACAGTTATAAACAAGCTGCCGTTTGAAATACATATTCCTGGATATCAATTCTGTGGACCTGGTACTAAGTTAAAGAAGCGTCTTCTTTGCGGTGACCGAGGTATTAACCCCTTGGATGCTTCCTGTAGAGAACACGATATAGCTTATAGCAATAGTAACGATTTAAGTGAAAGACATAAAGCAGACCG
>JAHWXV010635786.1:0-11696 GCA_024586415.1 Phrixothrix hirtus
ATATATATATATATATATATATATATATATATATATATATATATATATATATATATATATATATATATATATATATATATATAATCCAATAAAGTCAATAGAACGAAATGTACACAAAGTAAAATTCAAAAATATTTCCTTTAATACAACCGTTGAATTACTTTAATAGTGGATTCAATGAATTAAAAATAGAAATGATTAGTACATTTAAATTGATTTAAATGTAAATATATACAAATGTGTTACAGTCATCTCTAAAATATAATATTTAACAGATTTATTCTTTATTTGAGATCTATTGAATCAAATAAACAAAGTTCACTTGATTTCTGTTAAAGAATGCGATTTCAAAATTTATGGCGCTAATTTAATGGGGGGGGGGGATGCCGTTGAGTGAAATTTTTGTAAACCCTTATTAGGTCAATAAAATTCAAAAACCCTTAGGAAACACCTTACTTATATTTAGAAGAAAGGCCACCCGAAGTAGTCGGGAGAATAAACAATGGTTTCCTGTACCTAAATTTCTTAGGTTACTAGTGCGATAGCAAAAGGCCTGGTAATTGACGGAAGCTTTGGGTGATGTAATGTTCGCCCAAGTTAGTTTCCACTCTAGGGTAGACGTAATCCAACACGAATTTACAATCATAAATGACAAACAAAGGAGCAGGCTGGTATACACATTTAATTATTAGTTACACCTCATGCAATTTATACAAAATTTAGAAAAGTATCCTGGAGTAAGCACACCCTTGTTTTAGCAAGCTTCACCGCAGACTCCCTTTACCCCAACCTGTACCTTCGATGGCAAGACGGATGACTCGTGGTACTAAAAGATGATTTCAAAGATACCGCAGAAATCATGGACATAACTATTGTAAATTGTTTTTAAGTTCAAGTCAACTCATCTGCAATCTGTAAGTGTGATCGCTCTTGACCTAACGTATCGCATTGCAAGGTGTTAACATGCATGACATCATAACGACAAATTAGAAGGAATATTTTTGGAATTCTCAATTTTTAAAATATTGGTCCACAGTAGTTCTTTAATAAGTTTAAATAAATAATAAGTTATTATTCGAAAATAACCTCACATTTAGAGCGTATTCAAATAATTATTGTTATAAGTATTGTCAAACTATCTTATAGTATGATGTAATGCTCTTAATGAGCATCTGACCACGTTGGATACGTTTGAATCATTTAATACGTATTGTGACGCCTATTGGTCGCACATATTAACAAAACCATTGTAACTTGATCCCTCTCAGGTCTCAAACTGCATCTATTTAGTTTAAGTCTAGGCTCTGCGATACAATTAAAGGAAATTATAACTTATAATAATTGACCGGTCAGTTTGAAATAGAGATTTCGCCTGGTAAGATGTGAAACATGTGGTATCATACGGCAGAAAACTCAATTTCGAATGAGAACAACGTAATCAAATTTTGTTGTTTATTTCAAATTTTCAATACAAAAATTTGTTATGTGGGAGCGCTTAAATTTTCAATGAGGATAGACTATAGCCTTTCCATGGATATTCTAAATACGGCTATGAAAACAGATTTATGAATGACCATAGCCTACCATAATTGGAAATTTAAAGGAGTGCACTTTATAAACTATTTTTAAAAAGATTGAACGAAAAACACTTGTACTTTCTAAAGTTTGAGTTTTGGTTAACGAGATATGATTACTTCTGGTATGTAGACAATCCCAAAAAAACGTAGAAAAGGTGTGGAACTATAAATGCTCGTTTATTGGATACTCCACTTTAATTGTGAACAGCTGCAGGCATTTATTGATACAATCGAATACGTGTGTGTTCGCCTCAATCTACATATTTTGTACAACTATAGCGGGCTCATATGGCCAAAATATTCGGAAACAACTTAAAGGGCCGTGTGATGCAAGGCTGTTATCAAAATTTCTTCTTTTAACCATGTATTTAATGTAGAAACGCATAAACCCTTAATTTAAGCCGATAAAAATTATAGGCCAAACAGGTACTCTGTTTTTGGCTTAATACGTCTAAAAGGTCAACAGGGTGCAACACAATTTATTATATCAACCACGTCAAACTAACTAAACTTTCACCCTGAATTAACGTTTATATACATTTTACAAATCACTTACTCAAAAATGTTGCCTAAAAGTAACTTCACAACGAAGTGTTTCATGTGTACAATAGTTGCAAACTTTAAAATACGTAACGATATAATTTTGTTTTGTCAACTAAATATTTCAAAACAGTACTTCTCAAATTAAGTTAATCACAACTGAAAATCAATTAAAATTAATAACAATCATTTTGACAGCACTTATCCCGGTCGAATAATCAAATTATTCGCTTATAATACATAAGACATTAAGATCTGTCCTGAAATATGATATTTTAAGATTTTATTATAACGAAGACAAATGCTATATGGTGACAATGTCTCATTGACCACTAACTGAAGTTATTATTTAGTATTGAATAAAGCTTCTGATTTACTTCCGTCATTATTCATGGGCTATTAATTCTAGGATAAGAAATATTCATCAATATAAATTTTATTAATCTAGGTAGTTACACATATCGCATATATCTTTAAAGGAATTGCATTATCAAGGTAAAGTCGGAAACATTTATATAAATTTTGATAGTTTATGATATAATATATGATGGAGATAACTTTTTTGTAATCAGTCTGTGTCGAGATAAAACAGAAATACAAATCGATGTTACGAGCAAAGTAGTCCTCAGGTTGACGACGGTACAACACAAAAGTGGTATCATTTTGTTGACTTGTGCAAAATTAGTTATACAATTGTAACAAAAATACCCTTATAAATAAATACGATGTTCTTAATACAATTTTTAATGGACTGCTGGTATACACACTAATTTTCAACTATTCATAAACTAAAATAGAATGCTACAAAACGTTCGATATTTACAAACAAATTTAGAATAATTAAATTGGGGCAAAAGCATTATTATTATTAAGGACCAATGAAACCTAAACGAAAAAAACAATTTGCTTTCCAAACTTTTTTCATTATTGAAAGTAGTTATATCGATGTAGACAGTTTAACAACCTAATTACATGAATTAAATATATTTATGAATTTTTTAGGAACTACTAATTTCTAATATGTATATAATTAGGTTACTTATACAATAAAAACCAGAAAATATTAAATCTATTACGGGGTTTACACGTGTGAATTTATTTACCGTTAAGCTTTGAGTCAGCTTTAAAATGCCTACTTTTGACAATGCCTAAGCAGGCTTCGTTGAAAACCTTGAAATTAAAGCGTTTTAGCTCCAGTATAAAAATGCATACCATTTGAAGGATTTGTAACCACTAATATTAACTAGATGACAATTACAATAGGAATGTATACTTAGCTTAAAAATGATCAATACAAAAATCACCATTAAGCATTTCTCATTTCAACGTTTATTAAAGTTTCTCTAATTTTTCATGTTGCTTTAAAATTTCTCGCCACTAAAATTGTAGATTTTGAGACTTCCAGTGTTTATGTCAAAGAATAAAAAATACTAAGGATGCGCCTCTATCTATTAAATTTACGGTACGCGAGTGTGTCTAATTTTAAAGCACTACCTGTGTAGATGCCTTCATCGCTAGCGCACAGTGAAATTGTCAAGTGGTGGCAGCTTTTGTTTAACGTGTATACATAATAATGTATATTGCTGCGTATGTATTTCATAATATTAAATTTGTAAAATTTAACGTTTTTAATGCATAAGTACAATATCTAAAACCGCCGTCATGGTCGTTCAATTTGAATAAAACTCTACGTTTTTAGAGCTCTTCCTGTGAGTGTAATTTATTTGCTTACTGTATACATAATAATGTATATTTCTGCTTGTTTTATAATGTTAAATTTGTCAAATTTGACGTTTCTGATGCATCAGCACATCATGTGATCGCTGCCATCATGGTCGGTCAATTTGGATACAACCTTACGTGTATATGGCGGTTCCTTAGTTTACTTTATTCGTTGTTTTATACCAAAATAGCATTGAAAATACAGGTTTAACTATTTTAGGAATTGAAACAGTACTACACGGTGTCAAAATTTCCTACAAAATAAATTGATTGTTGATTTCATAAACTGCGACTGCAGACCACTGTGGTGTTATTTTCATAACTAAAATTGTAAATTCGAGTAGGTAGGTGAAAAAAGAATCAGTATGCCACAATTTGTAGAGGTTAGTTTAACAAGAAAATAATGTCTATCCCTTACCGAGCGTTAAAACATACTTTATGAATAAGTTTCCGGGCGTTAAGAGCAAAGTTTGTAACGTGTACCTGAAATTGATGCCAAAATCTATCTCCTTACTGTTGGCCATAATTAATTTCTTTTTCACGCAAAAGGGGATTCTGTACAGTATAATTTAGCTACACGTTAAAATGATTTAATTTTTCCGTACACTTTATTTAACACTTTATATTAACACCCGGTATGCTCATGTACATTTATATTATTTTTCTTAATTAGGTTAGTTAATGACGCAAAACGCTATGAGAATTGTTTTTGTCGTATTTAATAATTCGTCCAAAATTAACTTGTTAGAACGAGCAGATAAACGGACATGTGATAACCCGTGGGTCAGTGTTTGTAAACAAAACATTCAAGTTCAGGGTTAAGACATTGACCTTTCGATGCCTGTAAAGAGCAATAACAGTTTTTCGCAGTCTGCAAATTCGATACTGATTATACAATGGAAATTTCAGAACTTTAATTAAACTTTTTTCGCTTTGGGATAATTAAATACTTATTTCCAATTACAGATTTAAATCCGCTGTCCGTTAATCTACGTTTTAGTATAATTTAAGAATTATTATGTTAACACGTAAACCCGTGATTAATTATTTTTATGTAACAAGGCAGTTAATTATTTAAAGTTTTTCTTTACTAATGTTACCACATCTTTCCATAATTAACTTGCTATTTTAGTTGATTTTTCGCGTTATTTATAGTTATTTTATGAATTATTGAAGGAAAGTGTACGTTAGGTCGTCTTTGGCTTGTTTTGAAAACCATATAAATTTAAGGCGATTTCGCGATCCAAAATCAAACTGTACTGCACTTTCAGACTGGAAGGTCTAAAACAGAATTGTTAAGAAAAGCTCTTCTAGCAACCCCTATTTGAATATCCGAAACGCAATATTTAATTTATAGAATTAAATTAATTATTACTGAGTTTATTTACTATTATTATGGTAATGAATTGAAATTTTCTGAGTGATTACCAAGAGATCTTGAAGATTGTCTATTTTGTAAATTTATTTCAAATGACACAACCATTTATACCATTGAATAAATAAAAGAATGTGTTAAAATAAACTTGGTATATTAAGTAAAGGAAATAAATATTTCTCAATTCACAATAACGTACAAAAGGATCTAGATAAATTAAGTTTAAGTGGTTAATATTGGTTAATATCATAAACCAATTAAAGGTTAAAGCTTATAATTAAATAAACAGGGGTGGAGCGAGAGTTCAATAAGCACATGAATAACTTAATCAACACACTAATTAATTGAGATTGAAAATAGTAATAGTAGTTTTAATAAGAGTTTCTTCCCTCTCACGAACCCTAATAAACAAAGTCCATATGAGTTACGACAATTAAGTAATGAGACTGATTTATTTTTGCAAGATGTGGCAACCTTGCAGCTTGTGCAGGCGCTCCACCTTTGATCTTGTTCTCCAAGCTACTTCTAGTCTAAGCGGCACATTGATGTGGACGCTCAGTCGTGAGTTGTGCTGTAAAAAGGGAATACGTGTTTTTATCTCTTGTTACAGAAATGGAATCGTGAAATATTGCGCAACGGTGTGCCATTTCATTTTGTGTTAAATTGGGCGAGAATGCGACGACAACTTACGGTAAGCTTCAGAAGGCTTTTGGAAATGAGGTTATGTCAAGAGCTCAAGTTTTACGTTCGTATAAAATGTTTTGTGAAGGTAGAACGAATGTTGAAGATCAAGTCGCAGTGGACGACCCTCAACTTCACGGACTGATGTCAACATGGACAGGGTGCGTGAAATCGAATGATCTGATCGAGATTATCGGTTAAAATGATGGCACAAGAACTCGACTTCAATCGGGAAACTGTTCGCCAAATACTAACTCAAAATCTGGGTATGAGAAAAATTTGTGCAAAGATGGTCCCCAAAAATCTCACAGACCTACAGCGAGAAATACTGGAAGATGTGGCAGTCAATTTATTAGAGAAGGTGGAAATCAATCCAGCTTTATTGAGCCGTGTTATCACTGGTGACGAAAGTTGGTCCACCAGTATGATTCAGAAACAAAACGTCAAACTTGCAATGGTGTTCAAAAGGATCACCCAGATTAAAAGAAGTTCGTATGTAAAAATCAAAAGTGAAATGCATGCTTGTGTGCTTCTTCAATTCTAAGGGCATTGTTCATAAAGAGTGGGTGCCTCCTGGCCAAACAATTAACCAATATTTCTACAAAGAAATTGTAGAAAGACTTCGAAAACGAGTTCTCTATGCCCGTGCAAGCATTGCTGATAATTGGATTGTTTATCATGATAATGCGCCATCCCATACTGCACTGTCTGTGCAGCAATTTTTAACCTCAAAACGCATTTCTGTACTACCACAGCTATCTTATTCACCCGATATCGTTCTGTGCGTCTTTTTTTATTTCCAAGAGTTAAAATGGTGGTCAAGGGACGCCATATTCAAACAACAGAAGATTTCCAAAAAGCTGTGACGAAGATCCTGGAGGATATTCCAAAAGAAGAGTTCCATAAATGTTACCAGCAGTGGCAGAAGCGCTGGAGTAAGTGTGTGCAAGCAGAAGGGAACTTCTTTGAAGGATATTACACTAATACTGACTAAAAACATAACTGATATTTATTTTCACATCAGTTTCATTACTTAATTGTCGCATCTCGTATAACTGTTGTTCCAAATTGTTGTTGTAGAGTTGTATAATTAAAAGTTCTGTTTTCCAAATTATCTAATTGTTCACAAGTAGAAGCTCACAAGTACAGTTCTTGTAACGGGCAAGTACAATTTGTTGGAGTTTTCTGCTTAATATTTTATTTCCAGGTGCAACTCCAATGATTGTTATCATATAAAATAAAATAGTAGATAATTGTTTAATTATCTTCAAGATATATTTAACCGTTATTTCAATACGGAAATGGTTCCTTCCGTCGGAGAAGTGCAATACTTCCTCTGGATTTCTAAATTAATTAACCAGGTAAGTATGCACATAAAAAGGTAGGTAGCGTTTATATTCGTGGTAAGATACAACAAATAATTCTTTAATTTACTAAACTTGTTAGTAATGTACTATCGTAGCATAAAGTTAAAATTGTTTATTCATGTTTCTTTTAAATCGGTGTTAAACAATTTACATAGCGGTTTTGCTTGTACAAAATCGGTACTGTAGATGACTACCACACTAATCGCTTTGATATATTTTAGTTTAATAATTAAATTTAACTTACTCTTGCATCCGCACAATAACCTTCTATAAAATACACTAATTGCGTGTAGAATCAGATTTTATATACTTCTTGATAATTATAAGTCACAAAATTCAATCTGTTAATAACTTAATCTGTTATTTTACTTTAATGGAAATATAGCAATCTGACTTATTTTACTTTCATCAAAAATTCATTTAAGTACTTATCAAACTATTAGCTGACTTCATACAACACTCTTTGCAAAAATTTACCAAGAACTGCTAAGACTTTCTCTTGAGGTGTATTTATATCCTCAGCTTATCACATAACTAAAAACTCAGACATACAAAATTATTAATTAGAATCCTAAACTTCCTTTAAATTACAGAATTAGATTTCAAAATTTAAGAAACTCCTTTTGGAATTTAAATGGCATATAACAAAACTCTAATTACACATAAAAGGAATTTTAAAGATTTCTTAAAAAAGATACCAAAAACTTTTACCTTTAAAAATGCTTAATAAACCACATAATTGCAAAATATTAAATCATATAATACCTTGCATGCCTACACCTGACTTTGGTATCCATTCCCATATAAAGTCCTGTTTTTGTTCTCACAAAGTTACAAAAAAAATAATTTGGAACTGCACTCAAGTCGTCTGCATTTTCTATAATTTGATGATGGGAAAACTTTATTGAAGAAGCAACATCATATTAACAAGCACCTTACTTGAACTCTGTTATCAAACGTCATGTTTAAGTTCTTCTATAAATGACTGCCCAGAAGCCCTATGTGCTTACAGGAAACTGCTTTCTACAGCCTTAGTACAGAAATAGTTATCTTCCCGCCATCTTGTATAGTTTGGAAGTTATGGGAGAACATAGAAAGAAAAACATGAAACTATTTCTATCATTTGACTGGATGACGATAACTTGATTACCTCAACTCCATTATAAAGAGAGCAAGGTATCGCAGCTATACATATGTGAAACTTTTTCATAACCTCTTGTCTAATAGTTAAAAAAACTTAATTTGGACGTAGAATGCTTCGGACAGGTAACTAATGTTTATAAAATAGAAACACTGTACTTTCGAATTGTTGCATAATGTTGTTATTGCTAGTGAGTAAATCTCATATCCTGAAATTGTAATAGAAATGAGGGGAGGTCTAAAAACTAAACCTTCATAAGAAATTACAAAAATTGAAATTTACCAAAATCCGTCTTTATTTGATTTGTTGCGTGTGGTATGTGTTGCCTACCCATTAGCATATAATTTGAAATTTAAATACAATGCAGTTAAATGTAAAAATTTTTATGATTTAACCTTAATATACAAAAAAGTATAAATGCATAAATTATGGTAGAATATATATATCGGGTATTTAAAAACAGCTTTATTCTAGAAAATCAGCCAATATATTATCAAATAAATATTATCGTCGCATTGTTACTAAAATTCTGCATCTATTTTGTAAGTTGGCTAGCACTTGCGTTTGACTCAACCGAATTTGGTAAACTTGATCTCATTAGAAAGAGGACGATTTTCTAATTAAAGTAGAAAGGTAACCATGATACAATGACATTTGCCACGACCGATAGGCGTCGCTATTTAAATAAATCGCAGTTTTTATCACTTATCATGGAAATTTTAAATGGAACAACCCAATTGTTATATCGCAATCGTAAAACACATTAAATTTTGAATAAAAAATGTTAAAACTGTAAATCAATATCGTCATTAGTCTCGGAGATATCGCCAAAAGGATAATTAATAACACGTAACTTGTTAGAAACAATTGTTTTCAAAATTTCATGGTCGACCGTACCACGAAAAAATAAGAAATAATTTAAAATATTTTATTATTGTGTAGTTTTTCACTTTTCATTCAATTCGTTTGACCAATTCTATTATGATTTAATTAAATTGTTGCCTTAAGTTTACTTACCTGCCTTGCCGTATAAAACGTTATCTGTTCAGTCAGGAAACAAAATCGGCAGGATTCCATGATGGAGGCAAACAAATTGAAATGTAAATTGAGCCATGCTTTGGTACGTGTGTCATTGTTAGCATTTTATCTAGATTCTGTTTGAATTTTGGGTTAACCATTATTCGGTAATTAACTTTTGTGTTGTAACTTTAAAAACTGGCTTACACCAATGCCAAGGCTAACGATATGCTCCTGTATATTTCCAAAGTTTTGAAAATTCAGTTCTTGAGGAACGTGAATGGGTTGTTAGGCATCCTGAACGAAGACGTAAAAGCAGGAATATGTTTCAGCGATTAAGGATACGATTAAGACAAGCGGGTAGTGTACATGCCATTCCAATCCCCATTAGGAGGTGGCGTTCGGAAGGAATGCAGTCCATATTATAAATGTTCTTGCGTGTGTGCAAGCGGATCCGCACTTAAGCGTGAGAAGCATTTCTTTAAGGCATACGTCGTACTTCAGTATATCGAATTCTAAGGGATTATAAGATACATCACTATTATTTAGTTTTACATCAGACCCTTTCAAGTACTGAATTTTACAGGCGACTAGATCTTTTTCATTGGATAAGAGGTATGTGCAATGACAATCCTAAATTCTCGTCTCTGATTTTGTGGACTAATGAAGCCACTTTTAGCAGTTGTGGCAGAGTTAACTTGCAGAATATGCACTATTGGTCGGAAAAAAATCATCACTGGATGCAGGAAGTTGATAACCAAAACAGGTGGAGTGTCAACGTGCGGTGCGGAATTTTAGCGCACAGGATTATCGGACCGCCTATTTTGAATAGCGAAACATACTTAGAATTTTTGAGAAATGATATAATAAAAGGATTCCTTTGGAATATCTTGATGTGTGCCTGGCACATTTTACTGAAAGGGACCGCGACTATTTAAACATTACTTACTCAACTCGCTGGATTGGAGAAGGTAGTTTGTTTCCGTGGCCACCTAGATCTCCAAATTTACGCGTACTAGATATTTACTTGTGGGAAAGACTAAATGATATTGTTTATCAGTCACGACCAACCATACGGTACAACATGATCGAAAGAATTCAAAGTGACATTGACGCCATTTCTCGACCTTAAATTGAAATTTCCGTTTCCAGTACTCGTCATAGATGTAATCGTTGTCTTTTGAAGAACGATGATCTTCTGAAAATTTATATAGTATCCGTTTTTGTTTATTTTGACAAGTTTTTATTGTTTGACTCTTACTTTAATTAATGCCGTCAAGGTGTTTGTTGTGTTTATAGCTGTTTTGGCATATTGGCCTTTAAAAACGCTTCAAATTGTTTATCTCATATAATTTGAACCAGTCCTAAGCTAAGATAAAGTGTAAAAGAAGTTACGGAAAACAAAAAATTATTAATTATAATTTTGCACGATAACAAAATTGAATAAAATGCTTTATACTTATGGCATCGACAGCTAAGAGAACTACAATCAATGATATGATTAAATCATAATAAATACAATGAAAAATGAAAAGCTACGTAATTATGAAATGTTTTAAAATATGTTTTAATTTTCCATGGCAAGCTTGACATAAAACTTCGAAAGCAATTGCTTCTAATAAGTTACGTTTTATTAATTATTCTTTTAGCGATATCTCCAAAACTAACGATATCAATTTGCATATTCAACATTTTTTTGTTCTAAATTTTGTGTGTTTTACCATTTTGATATAATTATTAGGTTGTTCCATTTAAAAGTTACAAGAAACATAATAAAAACTAAGATTTCTTCAAATAGCGCCCCAAGCGGTAGCGGCAAACAGCATTGTATGATGGTTCCTTTTCTATTGTAATTAAAAAACCGTCCTATTTCAATTGAGACCAAGGTTACCAAATTCGGTAAAATTAAACGTAAGCTATAGCCAACTAATTCCGAAAATATTCGCGCTTCGCTGAAGGCTTTATTTGCATCTTATAGCGAAAAATGGTTTACAAAGAAGATGCAGAATTTTAGTAACAATGCAATGGTAATATTTATTTGATAAACTTATATTGGCATACTTTCTAGAATAATGCTGTTTTTAAATGCCCATAGCAGTTATTTCTCTTGGCGGTAGAATAAGGAACTTAAAAAATATTTACAGCAATTTCTATTGGACACTTTCCTTAATAAGATTTTTTTCTAAAAGTTCCTGGAATATGGTACCTGATTACACTTAGTGGGATACCTGGTATATATATATATATATATATATATATATATATATATATATATA
>JAHWXV010635866.1:0-17245 GCA_024586415.1 Phrixothrix hirtus
AGATAAAAAAAATACGTGTCTTTTATTTTTTGATGTTCTACAACATATCAAAAAATCAATGATATCGGTGAGTTCGGGTTGGGGCCCTTTCCTTGTAAGTCAAGACAAATGTAAATTTTACCTCGCTGAACTTAATTATTTAGGTTATGTCGTGAACTCTAAAGATTTGTTAGTGAATCTCGGCAAGGTGGTAGCTATTCTTAAGATACCTGTTCATAAAACTTAGGATAGGGTTTCTTAACGTTACTATTGGCCTAAGTTGAAGGCGGGAGTAACACAATACGTTAGAAATTGTCTAGTGTGTGTAGCTAATAAACTCCAGCAAATAATTGCCGCAGCTTTATTGGACCTTTTCCGCGCTCGACGCAAGGCTATTCGTATATTTTTGTAGTGATTGATCACTTCACCAAGTTTCCGTTACTATTTCTTCTTCGATCAACGACGGCTGTTGCGGTAACGCAATGTATAGAAAAAAATGTGTTTTTGATGTTTGGAGTTTCGCAGGTTGTTTTGTGTGATAACGGTGTGCAATTTCGATATAAATAATTCCTGAGGATGACCTCATCTTATGGGACGAGACTTGGTTTAACGCTAATTGCCATCCCAGTGAACGAGTGAATCGTGTTCTCAAAACTATGTTGGTATCGTATGTTTAAGATAATCAACGAAATTGTGACAAATATTTACAGAAAATTGCTTGCACAATTCGTTAGCATCACATCAAGTCCTTGGTGTGTCTCCTTACTTTGCCAATTTTGTTCGAAATATAATTTTGGAAGATAATTCTTACCCAGATGACCCTTCTGTGGAGCAAGATGCCTCTCAAATGTCGATCACCGTGAAGAGTAACCGTATACCCACTGCGATGGCGAATTTACATGCAGATATCGCCAAACGAATCCGACTCGCTTCGGAAAAGAATAAAACGCAATATAATTTGCATCGTCAACTTGCGACTTTCGAAATAGGCGACTTCGTGTGGAGAAAAAATTTTGTATTGTCGGATGCTTCTCGTTATCTAACGGCTAAACTAGCGCCGAAGTTTATCGAACCATTTCTGGTTAGAAAGAAAGTGTTATACCGAACATATGAACAAAGTGATTCTTCAGATCAAAGATCTGAAAACCGGCCCTACCTCGGACTGACAGGCTAGACTTTCTTTGACGTGACCGACTGTAACAGGTATGAACGTACCACCTTTTCTCTATTCCTTCCGTTTTCTGCTTTGTTTTCTTATTATTCTTTTCTCCCTTCTCACTTTTTTAGCGTCGTATTAGTAGAGATTCGCGAGAATCTGTATTAATCGCTTGCCAGGAGAATTCACGAGCGGCTGGTAAAGTTCGGTGGAAAAAGGATGTCGGTAGTGGACAACTGGAGGTCACTTTTAACTTCGAGTCAATAGTACTTCATTTTTCTTTCCGTTGGCTTTACTTATCACAAGTCGCTGAGCATATTCTCCTCGAGATTCTTTCGGGAGCTTTGGGGCTACTTCAGCGACTGGGCAGTCATTGTGGAGTGCTGGAAATGCGATCGTGCGCTCGATGTTTCATTTAGGGGCGAAACATCTGGGTACCTTTTGATTAAGTGGGCTACTGCACCTTCGTCCTTGTGTGTTAATAGTCAGGGTAGAAGTCTGTGCTCCCTCTAGTTAACACCGTTTAGATATTTCGCGCCACCGAGAATAGATTCGCGTACTTCTGTAGCTCAAATGTTTCCCTTGCCCCAGACAAGATGTAGCAGCCTTACAGCCCGAGATTTACTCCCTATCCCGTACCGTCCTCGAAGCCGCGGAATGTGACTTTTTTTCTTGAACAGGATACAGGGTGGCTGCCCCGTTTAGGCTTGGAACACCCTAAGTTCCCCTATTCGTGCCTATTCACGGTAGGATGGGTACCCCCTTATGTTGTTGACGACCACTTGTCTCGGTTTACCCAGAATCTCTCTTCTCTTTCTCCCCAGTAGAACTATTTGACGAAGAATTTTTCGGCGAAAATTTTTTTTGCCTGTGGGGATGTCAGAATTTGTTGTTTTTAGTTTGAAGGATCCGAACAGCCAGATTCCTGTTTGAAAGGAAACGTGGCTTTTTGTCGTGGAAACGAGAGTGAAGTTTTTTTTATGAATAAAAATAAATGGAAATAATATTTAAGTAAATTTTGACGGATAGAATTTGTTATTTCGCTAGTCAATTTGTTTTGGCGTTTTCGGTGATATTTAAAGAGGCGGATGGTACCCTCCGTAAGGTCAGTGTGGCTGTCGCTCAAATGAACGACGTTAAGTAAGTTGTCGGTGGGGAAAACGAACGGAGAGAATAGTAAAGCTCGTTTTGGCAACCGAGTAAGGGTAGAAAATACATTTGCGTGGTATGTGTGTGTATTTTGGGCCCAAAATTAACCAACTATTGGAATTGAAGACTGCTTTGTAGATTCGAGGGTAGTCATGTGACCTCCCTTTGGGAATTAGAGAGCGTATTTTGCAGTAACATCTACAACCTCCTCCTTGCATGCTCTGTTAACAGGTATTCCTAAAGTGTAGGAAACGGGATAACTGCCTCTTACGTTAATTGCAAGGCGTGTGTTGAAGCCTGTAGCATTTATGGACCCTCTACCAGTGGTGCATGTCCCGTCTCGGTGAGAACTAGTTCTTTCTCACGAAACAAGGCAAAATTTGTATTAGTTATAAACATTTAGTTTTCAGTATTCACAACCGCGGGTCAGTGTAAGAGATATTTATGTGCTGTACTTACCCCAGTAAAATTTAGTCAAAAATAAAGATGGCGCTATAGATGCCGTGTGTTTAATCCTTGGGGCCGTTTAATTTTGACTCAGTTTAACTAGTGACAGTTGTGTACTCTAATTTACTTTATGTACTATTTTGTTTTACTATATGGGAATACTGCTTTGAAAAACTCTGTATTAGTCGTGGTACCCTATTTTGTCTTGACTTGAGTAGATTATACGGCCATCTGCCTGTCATGTAATTGTTTTATTTCGATTAGCTTTAGCTTTAAAACCATTACATGTAAAGCTTATAGACTTGAGAGTAGGTCCGAGTAGAATCTCCGTCGCATCAGTGTAGTCATAGAGTGGGCCTGTTCTTACAAGTGAAGTACCTATTATTATACGGGTAATTAAATGCGAGCGACAAGTTCTGTCTCTTGGTCGTTGCCTTTCTGAGCATATCCCTTACCCCGGGCAGTGACAGTGGCGTCCCAATCAAATTGTCTACCGTGAAGCATATTAATTAGTAGGAGACGAAACTGTTAACAGCGATTCCTGTCGGTAGATTTGGGCCCCCCTTCGCACCGCAGTAGCTTTGTCGACGCTCGCTGTTAGCGTCGGTTCCGTCAGTTGCAACATAGTCCAGCCGCGTGACTTGTGGGACAATGATAGAGTATTTAATTTACGGTTAAGTTGTTATCACCTTGCGCGCATGAAATTTTAATATTTACAGTAAATAAAATATGCTGCAAAAATATTACTCTAATACTAAAGGGATTACATACATTGTCTAACTAAAGGTGCGAAGCTGCAGTTTACCTGAATTTTTAAATGAAAGGATTTATAAATGAATACTCGAGCTATATAGCTTTATTTAGATTTGAATATATCAAATTTCTTAAATAAGTAATTGGAAAAATCGATGAATACACGCCATTCTTCTGCATTATTTTCATATCCCAATAAAAGCGTTAAATCGCCTATATCACTGCAGAAGGAAAGACCTTCGACATCTAAGAAATATTGGAAAAATTTGTGCTTGCTATAGCAACATACCGAGATACGCATATTTGGAGCTAATAATTCCAACCCATATAAACGTAATCGTAGTATCTCTTCCTGGACTTTTAATAAATTTAGATCTCAAACCAAATCATTTAATTCTGCGTGCATTAGTAAATACGGCCTTTTTTTCTTGGGATGGTAATAAATCCTCATCAGCGTCTTGCAGTTCTGAAGTAGTTGATTTTCCTGTTTTTTTATCAAATTGTTCTATTTCTTATTTTTTCCAGAAAATTTGAAGGTTTTGGGTACAGCATTTGTTCCGTTTGCTCATGTAAAACCATAGGTAGCATAAACGGAATTTCTGAGTTATTTTCACTTAACAGAAACTATTTGAATTATTTATTGATAGAAAATACGACAGATTAGCTCAAGTTAATTTAAATCATCTGCTGTACCTTCTTACATATCCGCATAATGATGTAATTATGAATTCCTAAAATGTGATTGGATTAAAAACAAATAGGACATAGCCTAAGGCTTAAGATGTCATAAACAGGTGAAACACACGGAAACTTGTTCAGACCTGTTCAAACAAATTAGGAAGCATACAGTTTCTATTAGTATTTAGAATTAATTTAGCAACATCGAAAACTTCCTCCTAGTTACAATATTTTAAAAAAAGTATTTTTCATAATTTTTTAATATTTTGACGTGGTGGAAGAAAATGAGAAGCTTTTCATAATGATCATTAAACACTACAAACGGTGCACGTATAGAAAAATAAACTTTTCTTGAACAGTGTTATTATCGAAACTTTCGCTTTCTGTTGGCTGTTCATTATAGTAGCTAAAAATGTTTACTATATTAGGTAAGATTTGGTTCAATTTCAGAATCAACGGTAAATGAGACTTCTTCAGTCATTCTAACAACTAAGGCTCTTAGTACGTCATGTAAATCCATTTCCCAATATATTATAGGATACGAAACGAAATTGCTTGGAACTTTCTGGAAAAAGTAAGAAGAGAATTATTTATCCCATTCTACCTTCTGCAATTTGTCCATTTAGATTTTTTTTAGCGTTTAGATGTCAAAACGTTTTAAAAGTAGAGCAAAGTGATACAGAAACAGAAGAAGCAACTATTTCACAACTGTTAAATATTGATGAGGAGTTTTTACCATCCCAACAAGGCAAACCTCGTTTGTTAAATCACGTAGAATTAAATGATTTTGTTCGAGATCTAAATTTTTCATAATCCCAGGCACAGATACTAGGATAGCATCTAGAATGATTGAAATTATTATCTCTAAATACGTGTATTTCGGCATACCGCAATCGCCTGTATTTTTCAAATAAAAAGTGTTTTTCCTTCTGCAATAATATTGATAATTTAATGCCTGGATTGAGCTACGAACATAATGTAGAAGAATGGCGTCTCTTTATCAGCTCTCTCCAACTTCGGAAATATTTATCCTTCAGTTCGTGTTAGGGTATACTATTCACATAATCTAACTCTATGAAGATATGACAAGCCTTTTTGGCAAAAATTAATCGTAGAAAGTATAAGTAGTATATCAGTGTAGATTTAAAGGTTGTCGTTATTTTGCGTAGTTTACAACTTGAACGCACAAGTTAAAACTCAGGAAGTGCCCCGTATTTATTTGCCGTAAGTGCACGTTCGCGTGTGATTGACCGAACACACCTTAAAACTATTGTTTATATATTTTATACCCATGTACAAGACAATGCCATTGTCATTATTTTTAGAAAAACAAATGTTAAATCTCTCTATTGTATTATACTTGTTTTAAGAATATCTTTTAAATAACAACTAATAATTGCAAAACAGATACTTGGATATTTCCATTAATCTAATTAGAAAATAAAAGTCCTATTAAATACTTGTTTGTTAATTTTTATTTGTTGGCGAGTTTCGTTCACTTATCACGTACCGTGCTAAAAGAGATAATTTTCGATAAAATGTTAAAAGAGGAAAAGGTCGTTGACAGCTGCCCGCTTTCTTTAAGTAGTAGGTACTATTTCGAACTTCAATCCACAGTCCATCGATATTACATCGCGCATTTTGTCAATGAGTTCTGTTGTGGTTACCGAATTTGAACGACCGCTATGAGGTTAATCAATAATACCTTTGTGAACTATTTAAAAGCATTTACCTCATTGGTTATGACAGATATCGCATCTTCATGTACACAAATATTTAAATATTACACCAATCCTCAAGTAATCAAATTTTATAAAATAATGCAACTCTTTATACTACTGTCAACATTGATTTGCAATCGTTTTCATCGTAACAAGGCAGATGAAATAACACAATGGCATATACATTTCTGTGGTCGATTCTAAGGGTTTTGAAGTTTACCTCGTATTGTTGATATTTATTTACCGCAATTTATAGTTTGTAAAGGTCACTGTACTTTTACCGATTACAGTCGATTACGTTTCAATGGACCGCATTTTTTTATTAAGAGGTATCAAAAAGTGACTCCACAAATGTAGCGCCATCCCCGATGCCCTAGCTACCACAACTTTGATATCTTCAATGATAATCGCTCATTTACGACACATCATGAAAGGTTCTTAAAAAATAGTTTTCCTTTATGCCACACAGATGCAAATTTGGATAAAGCATTCATAATATATTGAATAATAAAGTCGCCAAATATGTAATTTATGTGATCAGTTGGTCCAGTAAGTAAACAACAAAAAACATTTCAAACAATATGATTTAGTACTACGAAAGTTTGACTTAATTGAGTATTGAAAATATCCACCATTATTTTCCAAACAGTAAAATAAACGGTTTTCAAATTCAGATCTCACATTTGCAAACACTTTCCATGATTATCTGGCCACGAAGATCTTCTATTGAAGTAGGTTGTGTTTTATTCATCACCGGCTTTAAATGACCTTGAAGAAAAAATATAGGAGGTAAGACCTGGAGATCGTGCTGACCATTGCATTGGATCTCTACTTCCGATCCAATTCCGGAAATCTGTCATTTAAAGATTACTGAACAGCAACGGCATAATGAGGGAGCGCTCCATTTTGTTGGAAATCAATAAAATTTGCACTTAAATTCATGTTTCCGTCAATTCCACCTACGATGAGAAGTTCGATAGCATTCTATGCCAGGTTTAAGTAGATATCTCTAATTAGATTTTCTTCCAGAAACAGAGGACCAGTAATTGTATCTCTTAAGATACATGCCCAAACGTTAATTTTTTGGGGTCGTTTAGTATATACATCAAGAAAAAGGTGCGGATTTTATTCTATCCCATTAAAAACGCACATTCGTCACCAAAACAAATGTTTTTACTAACTTTAGACCATTTTTAATTTTCTTCGTCATCTCTTCACAAAATTGAATTATTTAGCCGTAGTCGTCTTGGGGCAGTTTTTGAAGGGTTTGCATCTTATTGGGGTAAAATTTATTCAACTTAAGATCTCGTAGTACCGTTTTTCGCGCTGATTTTCGAACAGAAGATGGAGTTGCAGCAAAATGGCATAAAACTTCTATCTAGGCGACATCATTCAGTACTCTTCATACGCCTCTTTTCTTATTTGCCGTTGATCTCGGCGTTTCAATGCTTAGTTGAACTTGTTTTCAATTCCGTAATACAGGCCCGTACTTTAATATCGTGAAAAATTTTATATTATGTTTGAAGATTTATTTTGCCAAATTTTGGCATTGGTTACTCTAAGAAACGGGATATCTTATATTTAAAACACTCTATATGATTCTATTCTTCAAACGTTTTAAAAAAATGGACATATATTCTTTCATTATTTATTTTAAGGCTTTCTCTTAAATTTTATCAAATTAATGAATCTTACTTAATTTAAATTATAATATAACTCCAAAATAACTCTACGGATTTATAAAGTTGGTTCACAAAACAGCTAGTCCTTCAATAAATTTTAATAAAAAATGTGTTACGAAAACACGTTTCCGAAGGTTGACCTAAAAAGAAACGATACAACCTTATAAAAATATGGGCAATTTATTTTAGCACCCTTAACTTTAATCGGCACGTATTCGTCGAATGTCTATCTGCCTTCAAATTGTTTGTGCTGTCATGTTACTACTAAGTCATTGTAGTGATGTAAAATAGATTAGGTACACAAATAATATTAATTTAGACGTATCTTTTCACACTCTTTCTATAAATATGGAAGCTGCACTTTAGTTGATTATTTTTCTTATATTATTGAATAGATTTAACATATGGGCTGAAATAGTATGAGCGAAAGGCAACTGGTTAAAACAATGAAAATATCCATCCAAATTATTTTATTTAGCGTGTCAAAATTCGGCCGTGTGTTAAAATCGTACAAATGATAGTTTTAATAGCGGCTTTTCTATTCCAAGGTCGATTGTATTCGCTTTTATTGTAGCACAGCTTATTTTATTTAATATTATTCATAATGTTACATGTAGGTAGCCTAGCTCTGGAAACATTTTTTGCGATTTTTGTTTGCAACAAAAGTAATTTAAGTAAAATCAAACTGGACCCAGCATTTAATATTTAAAATTTTTTATTATTACATTTAACCTGATCTTTAAATTGAAAATGAATTGCAGAAGCCCCACAACTACTAAATGCCTATTTAGACTTGTGCTGATCTTTGAAGGCTTCAAATTTAAGATGGTAGTCGAAGATGAAATTGTGTATCCATAGCAACCCCTGTCACAACCTCATTGGCCGTGTTTTATCTCTTACGCTAGCGCAGAGCAAAGCACTCTTCTCATGCTAGTATGGAGAGTTCAGACGCCATTGCTCACTGATCTGAGATTAGAAACAATTGTTTAAGAGTAGGTATTTAGCAAGTTTAAATTTCAACTCCCGACTAGCATTTATAAATTTCATAACATAAGCAGAATCCAAAGAGCACTGTAGGACTTGGCGAATTTATCGTTGCGTATCAAGCGGGACAATTAGAATAAGGGGAATTGCGGAAGCACAACCTGAATTGAAAGAAGCTCTAAATCTAAACAAGAGACTCGTCGCAATAGGCACAGGCGAAATAAAATTTCGTCTTATATTACAAATTTAAAAGGAAACAAAAATGGGGATTTAACAAAGAAACGGAGACGTTTCAAAGTTCTTGTGAAAAAATATAAAAGAAAATAATAAAAGTGCAGTCGCTTTTCAAATTAATGATTTATTTTGGTGGAGGCCAAGATGGCGGGTCCGGATGCGCCCAAAGATATGCGGAACTCCCGGAAGTGACTATCGTACTGCTTCTGTACACCTGCAGAAATTTCTTACAACTTTTATTATTATTTGGACTTTCCCTCTTTGAAACTTTTTATTCAGAAATTTCACTTATAGGTTTTACGTTTTTATTGCGTTTATTTTAATTATTGAAAGTGAATATTGAGTATGGATTTTGGAATTGTAGTAGTGAGATTAACACCGGGAAAGATTGGATTTCCAACAGATATTAGATTTGTTTTTTATTCGAAAAGAATAGATTTGCGTATATACAATTAGTTACCTATAAGTTTGATATTTAAATGTGGTCTTTTCGTTTAAATACTGAAAGTTACAGATAATTCACCTAATAAACACTTAACCACCATCTGTGTGTTTAGTTAATGGTGCAATTGAAATTAAATTAAAACACAACTTTTTTGTCATCCGCGCGATAAAGAAGCGTTCTTAGGTCACAAAGATAGGTAAAATTGTAAAGAACGTCACGTAGGAGGGAAGAGATTTGTAAAAGACATTAAAAGAAATAAAAACAACACACCTATGGTTTGGAATGCGGACCCTAAGTATAGGCAAAAAATGTATTTTAAGGCCTAACTATTATGAAAGACTACACTGTGAATCAAAAGTACCGGAACTAAGTAAGTTGCCCACAAAAATCTAATGACATTGGGAAAAGTATA
The DNA here is from genome assembly GCA_024586415.1 of Phrixothrix hirtus. NCBI lineage: Eukaryota > Metazoa > Arthropoda > Insecta > Coleoptera > Phengodidae > Phrixothrix > Phrixothrix hirtus. The sequence goes on from JAHWXV010635866.1 coordinate 9,641, forward strand.
TTAATTTTTGTATGTTCTGGCGTTAGACAATGTCAAAATGTACCCTTATTTCTCCCAATGATGCTGACTCAATTATTTTAAATGGTGCTTGCGATACGTCCCTTGAAAGGCAACTTTATTTTCTAAAACATTTAATAGAACAGTTATTTGTCTGAACTATAAATTAGAAACCCTAAGTGTGAAATATTGAATACGAAAGATTAATAATAGTATATAATGAATATCATTTATAACAAATAATGTAGTTCCATTAAAATGATTTATAAATTTTAAATACTAGAAACTAACAAGGCGAGAAGTATCTAATGAAGTGAGTTCGCAAGAAAACACAAAGATAAAATTAATAACACAGAATAGTCCTAATAAATTAAAAGTTTGTGTTGCTAAAAATTAAATCGGTAAATACGTTAGTTCCTTTTCCTTTAATATTCTAACCAAAATATTTAGTAAACAAATTATTATGAAAAGATTTAACAATAATAGTTCATAATGTGAATATTTATTTAGAAATTATGGTTGTTAAATGAATATATTGCGCACACGTTGCAACAAATTGCACGTCGCTTTAATTGATTTCTTATCAATTGATGGTTGATTGGGTGATTTATTTATTTTAAGTTAGAGATAATCAACGACGCTAACTTCTTTATTTAAGTAACAACCCCTGTGACTTGGGAACGTTAAGACGATTACTGTTATGAATAAATAGTAATTTCGGTATAAAAAAGTGTATTAAAATAGAGTAAGAATTAAAACATATATTCAAAATAAAATTCAATAATTCACTAAATATAAAAAATTTTATATTAATAAATTTAAAATGTTATCAGTTTTCAATTTACAAATATTGCAGTAAAAATGTTTGTTTACAGTTATTTTACTTAAAGTGTTAAATAAGATTAAAATACCTTCATCTAAAGAAGTATTGTTTTCTACCTGGATATAAGTGGAATATTTGTAAAGATAACTATTAGAAATTGTATACTTTCATTTAGCTAAATACAATAAATGCAATTTGTTATAAATTTAAATTTATTTGACTTAATTGATCGCGTCAAGTGTCGCTCTTAGATACGGAGAAATTAATTTGAATCACCGTTGTGATTTCTTTTTATTTAGCATGCGATGCCGTATTATAATTAATTTGGTGAATGTAGGGTGGATTTTATGCGCCCCTCACGGTCGTTAGCGTAAGAATCAACCTATATTGTTCCTTATCTAATTCAATTAGTAATGATGAATTGTTCATTGGGCCTTTTGCTATTTGAACTTGTCACCATATATTGGCACTATACCTGGTGATATCTGTGTTCTTATGGATCCGGAAAAAGACGTTGATTTTTGGTTTTTTAGATTTATATAATCTTTCCTAAATCGTTTTGCCCCATATGGCTACTTGAATTTTGGATTTAAACCAATGAATTAAAATTTAGTGTTAAGTTAGTTGATTCTCATGGATCACCTACTAATTTGAGTAAATCGTGTCGATTTAAGAATTCCTAGCACCAAACTTAACTTATGTAATTATTTGCGGCAAATTTGATAAATTTCCAGTTTGCTTTAAAATCTACAATCTATTGAGATGGTCACGACCCTTCTTTTGATCTAGCAAATCTACCGTTTTGTTTAAATAGTACATTAATGTACTGTAATTGTTGGACGAACCAGATTAAGGGCCAGTTCTACATTTTAGTTTAATCCATCATTTGTAGCTTAAATTATACCAACATATACAAAATGAAGGATAATCCCTAGATAACCGTTCTAAAATGAGATTTTTGAAGCAGTATAAGTTAAGTGGTAGTTTAAATCTTGGTACAAATTACAACATTTGGTTAGCAACAGATAAAATATATTTAAAGTAAATTCCAATATCTGATTGGCTAAAATTTAAAAACAGAAGAATAACCTCACATACGTCAGTGTTTATTAAATGATAACTAGTTTGTTTTCAAAAGTTTTGTTATTCGTATAAAAATAATGGATGGTGGTGAAATAAAAAATAAGAAAATAAGAGCAGTGGAAAATTTAGGAAAAAACGTACTTTTTTGACATACAATTGATTTAGGGATTTTAGTGACAGTTAGTGATATTGACGTTTCGACATTGAATATGAAAGTTTTGTCATTTTTCTATTCAATTTTCACGTTTATTAAAGTTAATTACTAATGTTACCAACTTTTTAAAATAATATATTCCGTGTTAAAAAGGAGTCCAATATGAAACTCAAATGGGTTTCGAAATAAGCTCATTTCGATACGCAAATAGATAGAACATCTTATGACACAAGTTTTTTTATACTCTTTTACCTATTTTCTTAAACCTTAGGAAGAACGAATTTTGTTAACATAGAATTAATTTAGGGAATTTTGTGAGTTTTGCCAATTTTCTATTTAATGTTGATGTTTGACAAAGTTAATTTTTAATGTTACCAACCTTTTAAAATAATATATTCCATCTTAAAAAGGTCATTATAAACTCAAATGAGTTTTGTAATGAGCTCATTTCGACACGTAAATAGATAAATACAATTGGAACATCTAATTTCCGGTACCGCAAGATCTTTCGCATGCTACCAATTGCTTACTCCGAGTAAATTGACTACAGAAGCAGCTCAAATCGCGAGATTCGAAACTTTACAACAAAGTGCGGGTAAACAAAAACACTATAAGTAAAGACAACTATATGACATAGAGAATTCAATAGAAGCGAGACGACATTATTAACAAATGGTTTTTTACCACACAGATCAATAAACTGTTTTCTTGATTTTAGAAGCACTTGTAGATCATAATAACGTTAAATTCAAAGTGAAATATTCGGTTTGTCAACAGAGGGGTAGGGTGCAAAGCGCAATCACCAGGATCTTCACTTTGCACAAGTGCACGTATCAAACATATTGCGTACCACGCGTCAATTAAACTGATCTCAACCGCAACCAAGGTATGACTAATTTTCTACCAATCCCGGCACAAATTTGTCCCCTTAGATCCCATAATACCTTTCACAAATCTTCGTAACGTAGCTTCTGATGGGAAAAAGCTTTCGTCACGAGGTAGTAAATGCTTCGCGTAGTAGCTGACAGGCCTTCGCAATTTCTGGCTTTTGCTGCTGTATTTCTTACACCATACCTTTTTTAAATTCGACTGCAATGTCACAGAATATTCGGATGTCTTCAGCAACACAATGTGCCAGGGGTATTCCTCTGATTTATCGAACAAAGTTTTGTATTTCTCAGTGGTAATCTCAAATCAAGCTTTGTGAGGTCCAATAGGTTGACATAAATTCGATAAATGACCGTTCGCTGTTCTTGACACCTACTTCAATATGCTTCGCCCTTTTTTGACGTTCTTGATGTTCCAATTCTGCATTCCTCCCAGCGGACGGGGCTAACCGATTCATGTGAACCACTTCGGGTTTTTCTCTGGGCAATTTCATTATTTGGTACATTACATTGTTGATCTTTGCAACTTGGGAGATTGGCCTCGGCGTCGTTAAGGCTAGTACAACCAAACTAGATCATTGGGTTGAAACCTTCCCGCTTTAGAATTTCATTCGATTACTGGGAATCTAGATGTTATTGCGAACTCAGTCATGAATGAAATTTAGTATCTTTCGTAAACTTTCGGCATATGAATTTCCAGCAACGTTCTTTTCTCTAGGCTCGCTACCAAACTCCAAATCACACGGTAATCTAACTTCGCTCCCAAACAACATTCTAGCTGGAATCTCTGCTGTCGTCTGGTTTGCAGCTGATCGATATACCATCAAGAATAGATCTAAGTACTGATCTCAATCCTTTTGATGGCCTTTTGGCAAATATTTTCCCATTGTTCGATTCATGCGGTCCACTATTCCATCGAACTGTGAGTGAAGAGCAGTTGTTCAGACCTTATGTATTTTCAACAGCTGGAAGAAACTTTGGAGTAAGGCTGACTCATCATATCTTCTTTGGTCTGTTGAATTCCAACGGAATTCGGAAACGGCTAAACAGTTATTTTGCCAAGGCCTCGGCTACTATAACTGCCTCTAGTTTTGGTAGAGCGTATGCTTTGCTCTATTAAAATAGTCCATTGCAACTAGAATATACTTGTTTCCTGCTTCTGTTTCTAGAAATGGACTAGCTACATCAATTCCTACCCTTTGGAATGGGCTACACACAGTATATTGCCAGATCTGTGTTTTTTACTTTTCTAAATAACTGTTCCCAGAAACGTATAATACATATTTCGGCACCACTCATTAACATCATTTCTGCAATTTATCGAATAAAATCATTTACAGACCTTTTCAGAGTTTTCTTTACTTCAATACGCCCTCTTGATGGACCATCATGCAGTTGTCGCAAAACGTCCGCTACTCTGTTTTTTGGGACCACCAACTACATTCGTCTTTCACTTCCATTATAATTTCCAGGGCTCTTTCCAAGAGGGCGCCTTAAACCTGCAAGGAACTCATTGCGACCAATATGGTTCAACAATGAAGTTCAATGGGGCCGCTTCCTTTCAACCTGGTTTATGATCTTCATTCATCCATTTTAATAACAACTTCAGGCCTGGACCTCTTTCTTGATCATGCTTGACATTAACGGGTTTTCAATCATTGTTGATAACATTAGTATCGTTTATAAAGAGTTCTTCAATTTTTGACTACATCCGAGTGCAATGTTTGCAATCTTTCGGGCAAGGTCGTCTTGATGAAGCGTCACCGTTTCGATGATTTCTTCCGGCACGATGCTTTCTTCCGGCGCGATGCTCAACTGCAAAGTTATACTCCTGTAGCCGTTCAATCCATCTCGCTGTTTGGCCTTCTGGATTCTTAAACTTCAGTAACGATTTCAATGCTGTCAGAGCCCAGATCCAATGGAGAATGCTGTGTTTTCCTGATTTTGTCTCCATACTGACTTGTCAGCATCCACTTTTGGTGCTTAAGGTCGAAAACCACTTAGAGCCGGAAAGCGAGTCTAAAGTGCCGTCCATTCTGCGTAGAGGGTAGCTGTCCTTTTTGGTCACATTATTTAAGCGACAGTAATCCACACATAATCTAGTACTACCATCTTCCTTTTTAACTAGTACAACTGGTGATGCCCAAGGGCTGCTGGATGGCTCTATTATCTCTTCATGGGATATGTCCTTGATTATTTTTTCGTCTTCATCTCGTTTGGATAAAGGTAGCCTCCTTGGTCGTTGACGTATTGGTTCAGCATCTCCAGTATTTATTTTGTGCGTCTTAACGTACTGTCATCAGTGCCAAATTTGTCGGCATATCGTTCGATCAAATGGTTGTTGGGTTTATTCTTTTGCTCATGGGATAAACCGTCGTTCAAGGATACAAGTGTGGCGTGCAGCTTAGACAAATTATTTACCGGAAGAGCTTTCTCACTGGTTTTTGTGCAACGTACCTCAGACGAGATAGGTGTGCACGTTCCTAATTTAGTGCCTTCCTTTAGAGTAATTTTGAATGTATTAACATTTATCAAGTTAACAGGTGTTGTTTCCTTGGCCTCGATCAACAATCTTCTAGTTAGAATATTTATGTTGTTGGTTTCTAGGATTCCTGCGCACTCTCCCAGAAAGTCTCCATCTGGTTGACCTATAACTATTATTTCGCTTTTTGGCGGTAATATCATTTTCTGCTAAGTTTATTTTTATTGCATGATCATCCCGTTGGTTAATGGGTATCTCTTCGTCATTCATTCTTAAGGTGTGATTCTTCAAGTATAAGATGAAGCCAAACTCATACATACTAGCACGTGATGCGTACACTTGCTACAACCGATAGCAATATCTGTAATAATTTCACCGTCAACGCTTGCACGGTTTTCTGTATCTGTACGTAATCGCAATTATGAAGGCAGTACTCTTCCATTCTCAACAATATTTGGTTTCACTACTGTATTTGTTGCTTCCGTATACAGCAGCATTTGGAAATGTTTCCCTACGATTGTTCCATTAATGTAAAAACTATCCGGTTTATGTTTTAACGATCCTACTTGGATGGTTACTTCAGGGACATGGCTAGCATAGTTCGATATTCGTCCCTTCACATTGATTCCTGATAGTTTTCCTGATGCTGTGCATTATCAGTGGGATTGCTCATAGCCTCTTGGCAATTTCTCTACTTGTATTTATCACACTTGCACCATTCTAGTTTACGTCCATTCGGTTTTAGTGTCTTAAGTAGTCATCTTTGACTTTTTCGACTGAATATACGCGAGCGTGACCCTTCAATGCTTATTTGGCTGCTTCAAATTCTAGTGCATGAGCCCATCCACTATGGTTACGCGGACGTGCTAATCTAATTGCCTACTGTGTTTCAGAATTCCGAAGACCTTCCACAAATGCTTGCACCCCAATTTGTTCAATAAAACTTTTTGTAGCCGTTCGGTATGCTAATCTTACTAGCTGTGCAATTTCAGTTTCGAATGCATGGCGGTTCTTTTCAAGCTTAAGCACATGATTCATTAACTGGGCGCTTCCAGGTGTTTATTTCATATCGCATTTCAAATTGTGAAACAAAGTAATATAAAGTAGTCTGTAGACCGACCGGTATTTTTTGTAGAATTACTACGGCATGCCCATCCATGTAGGGTCACGATTAAGGCAGTTGCCTTTCTTTCAACGGTCCATCAATTTGATGTTTTTTCCACGAACTGTTTATGGTAATTCATCTAAGATGTTTTTCCATCATACGTGGGTGCTTTAACGTATCTTCTAGTGCTCTCATGTTGTTTTCAACAACAGGCAAGTAATCAACTTGCTGTAAATTAACTTCTTTCTTAGGTATGCTAACTTCTTTATTTACAGCAAAGAGAATAAACTTTTAATGTAGTTCATCGCACTTCTTGGTTACCTCCTCATACTTTGTTGACATGTCATTGGTAACGTCTTATGTTTCTTTTGTTAGATCTTGTAATTTAATTTGGTTTCATTCAAATTCTTCTTTTAATGCGTGTGACTAGATTTTTCCTCTTGAAATTTATTTTGGTTTAAATTTATGTATTCCATTTCCTCTTTTAATTCGTTTGTAAATTATTCTTGTAATTTATTTTGGTTGGTATTAATTTAATTTATTAGTTTGATTAGAATCCATTTTTTATTGTAATTTAGTTTGATTGAATCTTTTGTAACATTCGTTCAGAGAGTCCATGTTTCTTCGGCACCTTGTGTTATTGGCAGAGAAAAATCAATGAACACTAGCTTTTAATTATTGATTTTTGGTGAGTTCACTATTTTAATAACAAATCCGACACTCAACACCAATGTAACTAAACTAGTTAATTGTTCAAAGGTCTTTATTTATGTGCACTAAATTACAGCTATTTATTTACACCTAATCACTAAATATTTATTTGAAAGTACATTAATAATAAATGTTTATATTTCTATTTATTTATAACAACTTTTAACAGGACAACATTCTAAGCAAAACTAAACTAAAGGAATCTAAACTGCTATTTATATGAAAGGAGAATTCTATAAGAACCCGAGAATAGTAAAGAATAAAATTATTAAATATTTATGGAAACTTTCACAGTTATTATTCATAATTAAAACAATTTTTTGGTAAAACTGTGTATCTTTAATAAAAATTAAACGTTTCGAA
>JAHWXV010635934.1:0-12976 GCA_024586415.1 Phrixothrix hirtus
TATAAACCTTTTAAAATAAGCATTCTGAGAACACGCCAAATTATTGCACTTTTTTGTAAAAAATTTATAACATTTACGAAATGGCTTAAGGTAACAAAACGACACTTCTCAATTATAATAACAAATGATTTATTGATAAGTTGTAAAAATTACACAAAAATAAACTATATATTTTTGAAAAGCAGAAAAATATGCAATTTAATGAAAGCATAGCCAACTATGATTTGTATTTAAAAAATGCAACTTTGCCCTGTAACTCGTTTGTTTCTAATTATAAAAAAATATAAGTTTGATTATTGAATTCTTCTTAAAAAAGTGCTTTAAGAATGTTTTTACCAAATTTTAATATCTTTATAAATAATAAAATTTTTTAACAATTTCGAAATCACCATTTTTCGAGTATTACCCTCTTATTCGAAAACTGTAAGAAATAATTCAAATCTGTTTACGGCAATGAACTAAGCGCCAAAAAGTATGTCACGGCATGTATATTAGTTTTTCTTTATCTATAATAATATGAAAGTTGTCCATTTATCGCATCGAAAATGGACGACACTGTATAAAGTAAGTATTGCCAGTGGCTTTACCCATTTAAATAAAATTGTAATTAAAGTATAAAATTGCTATTTAGCGCTCGAATATATTGAATATATTACTTAAAGACATCCCTGTGCCCTTTCTAAATCCGATAAATACTCAGTACTTAAATTAAATTATACATAAGAAAATGTAAATGACATAATCGACTGATTTACTTAGCTGTAATATACATTTCTTTGTTTATATCGAATCGTTTATTTCATTTATTAGTGCTAAGAACTTTTAAGCTTTGTTGGGGTGCTAATTTGTTTGGTCACAGTAATAAATTTTCGACAAGAAACCGAACACCGATCTAATAGTACGCTCTAGTTAAATAACGCACAGTTAACTACAACAACTTCGTTAAGCAATTCAATTCGTTGTTAAGGTCTTTAATTGGCCCAAAACTTAACAACCAATTCAACTTTGTTATTATAGTTAAGTGTGGTTTATACACCACGACCTTAGTGGAGTTATTATTGTATTAATTGGAGGAAGATATTATTAATAAGCATTCAAGCTCTGTTTGAGCTCTTAACGAAGTTTTCTGATTTATCACGGTTAGGATTATAGTTTAAAATCAGCGGCACTTTTTTTATGACATTTTCTCGAATATGACAATTAAATACCTTACGTTTGCCTACTTTTGATATTCACGCTTCTCGCTGAGGAGATTGGCATTTAATTATCCGCTGTAAAAACAAAGAAGTTGATGTCTTGTCGTTTCACCTAATCGTTATCGTTTCTAATAAACATTGACATTTTACATTAAAGATTATGTTTTCTGTATTCTTATCTACCTTCTTCAACATAGTAGAATATCTTCCTGATGTTACTGTTTGTTAGACTTCCCGTAATTATTTATTTCCTTTTTACACTTTGTATTCGCTGTAATTTATTTGAAGTAAAAGTTTTCTGTCTATGCTTTGATTAATTACTTATTGCATTTAAATGGATAACTAAAATTTACACTAATGAATGACATCAATTAATATAAACTTAGTTCCTAGTTTATTACACACATTAATCTAAAATTGAGTAATGTAATTTTGATACATGTACATAAATAGTTACTAAAATTACAGGTTTCATATTTCCATAATCAAAAGTAACTCAAACAAATTAGAAGTTTAAGAAAATTCACAAATTCACAATTCTAAGGAATTGTGGTATCTCATGAATAAACAAGATTTCAAAGTTAAAATAAACAATCCCCTTATGCATAAAATGTTGCGTGATAAAGTAAGCTTGAGATACTGTGGGAATTTAATTGTGTTTAAACATAATTGGTCGTGTTACTTTAATTAAAGTTCCTTTTAATTAAAGGAATTATTAACTCCTCATTAAAGTAAACGTTTAGAAAATTAGGAATATGAGACGTGTTCGTTAGGCTGTTAAAAAATGAAAGCAATTTATTTTTAAATAATTTTATTATTACAAAAAGGTCATATCTTAACCTATTTTTTAATACGTGTTCACCAATATTAAGTCATTTTTCTTAACGTGGAATCAATTTGATAAAATAAAACTGCCTCAGGAGGCAGATAATGTTGCACAGTATTTTTGATATCGTAGTTGTCATAACGCTGACTGGTTAGGAACAACTTCAAATGCAGAAACAATCGAGTCACTCAATGCTAAGTCCGGGCTGTAGGGCACACGATCGATTTGTTCCCAGTCAAATGATGTTATGAACTTTTTGGTTCGAACAAACTTCATTAATTTGTCGATGATTTATTGCTTAAAAATGTACACAAACAGCGTGTAAACACAACTTGTATTAGCGTATCTAGCTAGCTAATATGATAAAGATTGGCACGCATGCACGCAGCGACACCCTAAACACTCTAGCGGCTATATTTAGAAACGCAACTTAGCTTATGAACACGCCACATAATGCTAATTAACAAAATAGTTTCAAAAGATTTTTAAATAAAATTTGTTGCAACGGCTCAAAACCAAAAGTTCAGGGAACTGTTAAGTTTGGATTATTATTTTTACGGGCATCTTAATCAAGAGCATGATAGTTGAATTATGGGTTTTTCAATCTGTAAGACTGATACACGCTAAAACTTCAACCAATTTAAGTATAGGTAAGTATAAACAACAATGTAATACGAGGCTCATGCTGTAACTAGCGGGGTACCTTGTTAAGTTTACTTTTTATTTTAATTTTTTGAAGTAACCTCCCTTAGCTTCTATTTATTTGTTCATGCGGATAAATCACTTATGAAGAGTCTCAAACCACTCTTCTTTTGGTGTGTGCATTATCTCATCTTCGTAAGCGGCAATTGCTTCTTTATCCAGGAAAACCAACACCTACGCAACTATTTCTTAATATATAGATATGGAAAAAAATCGTAGTAGGCCAGGTTTGGTGAATTAGGGAATGCGGCAAAATTTTAACTTTTGTACCGGCGAAAAACTCAGTTGTTCTAGCCACGATGACTGCCACTTCTGAATTCAGTATATCAACTGAAAACTATAGTCCGTGAAGGCGAAGAGTCTTTAAATGTCGCCTGTAAATTTACTAGGCATTTCTCTTGTTTTTAACCTTTTTTATAAGCGTAGTAAATCATCGCTCTAAAATCGCACCTATTGAGTTCCATAGCGTTCATTAAAAATTACTAAATGCCGCCGAGCTCTTTAGGTTCCGGGAATGGATCAAGAATTACTGTCGGACATACTGCGTACGGTGCTGGAGATCGAGGTTACTTAAATAGCAAAAGAAAGTATGGACGCCAGACGGTTTAAGAAAATATGAATAGGGAAGCGTACGCCACTGCAGTCATTAACAATTTGAAACTTAGCCGTACCTAAACGAGTTACATCGTAGACGTGAGTCACTGCTGAAAGAAACGATAACTTACACACATGATAAGAATCAAGGTAAGTAATAATAAGCTGAATTACATTTATTGGTCGATAAAAGTAATATCAGACAGTAATGGTTGAACAATTAAATACTGCCATATGTGAACACTCGGTGTGCGGTGAAATCTGTCGTTACGCACCAGATCACCGATATCACAAAAAGGTTAATAACATTAGTCAATTAGAGTGATGCCCTTTATATTGCAATAAGTTGTAAATAATTTCTGTACAATAACAAGTTAAATGCACTTTTAATCGTAAACACAATGATAATTGATAAAACATCTACAGTATTGCGTTAAACCCAAATTATCGTGCTCAATCGCACGGGTTTGAAGTATTAATCAAATTCAGTGAATTAGAAATGTAAAATTTGCATTAATTTATTGTTGTAAGCTCGGTGTAAATCAACTTATAAAGTCAATTAAATTATTGGCCTATTTTTGTAAAAGGTAAAACGTGGAGCATTATAGCTCAATTTAAAGTTAAGAAGGGAGGATGTTATACCCTCACAAAAGGTTATAGAATTTCATAATCGAACAGGAATATCTAAATAACAAGTTTCGATATAAGTTTCATTGGGCAAGAAGTAACATTAAATAAATTTGGTACGTCCTCAGGACGGAGCGACATATATCACGATATTCGGCATTCCAAGATAACTTTGACCATCAAACGTATACTTATTATAAAAGAACAATTCACCGACCTTAAGTAACAAGGTTCATTCAACAATTACAAAGCATGTGGCAGAAGGCTTCCACAATTACGGCAGGTGGGATTGGATTTGGTTTCCTCCTTTAAGACGTACAGGAGTCATTCCTCGTTGTAGTAGGTAGCTACCGATGTGTAAATATGCATAGCACCCACACTATAGGGACCGCCGCCAAAGCGAACTTCTGCTGGGTAGATACCACGTAGGTTTTACACCAGGGAATGAGAAAACAGAGCTTAAGAAATGAAATGATGTGAAATAAAGCAAGGTTAAAGAGGATCCTATATAATCTTTCAAGTACTCACCCGCCACAGCGCGATTCAAGAGGCGAAAATAATTAGACACTAGTAACATCACTAAATTAAGAGCAATTATAAAATGTTTCCATTCACAGACATAATGTCGTAACCGTTGTTGTTTAACGGCAGCGGAAGGTAACGCCCTTGCGACTTTTCTGCAGACCAAGCTTAAAATATCTTACCACAGAGTGCAACACAAACCGGACGGGTTTTCTATTATAATTAAATAAATTAACTTCGACAAGAAATATGCGTTTTGGACCAAAGGCAATTCCTAAAAATTAAATTGTCAGAACACTATTTTTGAAACTCTTTCGGATTTAAAAACCAAGAACCTATTAAGTAAGCAAATACACAAGAAACATCAACTACGATTATGCTCTTTCAGAACTATTGCCAAATTCAAGAAAATAACCATAATCAAAACGAAACGTCACAATGTGTACCAGCCAGCAAAAGCTGTTGAGTTATTCAACAATAATATATGTTTTTAAAATATTTTGTGTAAATTAAACGTTGCAACTCTCTAATTTTTAGATCTAAATTTGATTTAATTCAAATCTCTTAATGCTGTTGCAACTGAATCTTTATTAAAGATTTGCGTAATCTTTTATTTAAATACTTATATACACCTAATTTTTGTTCTATACAAGGTGACCACGAGGAATAGGGTGTTTTAAAAAAATAATACTCGGTTAATGTTGAAGTGAAAAATTATTTATTGATATAAAAATATAGTAAAATGTATGTCACTAAAGTTATGTTTGTAAAATAATGTCCGAGAGATGTTTACCCTGTTCATCGATGCACTTTTTTACTCTGCCTTTGAAGTTTTTTCCACACTCTTTCCAATGTTTGCTGATTAATCAGTTGGATCTCACGTCGAATTGCATCTTTAAGTTCCTCTAATGTGCAAGTAAGTAACCTCAGAGGAATAAATCACACATACTGAGGTCTGGAGAATGCGGAGGCCAAGGCACATCTCCATAACGGGAAATGAGTCGACTGAGAAAGGTACGCCGAAGCAAGTCCATAGATATTCTTGCAGCATGGGCTGTTGCACCATCTTGTTGGAACCAAATTTCATTTGTGTTTAGCCTCCTTCTCCTACGCAATTCTCTTAGGGAAACGTTTCTGGTCATTTCAGTGTATTGCTCAGAATTTACTATCACTGTACGCTCACCATCCTCGAAAAAATAGGGACCGATGACACAGCAGCGCGACATCGCACACCATGCTGTGACTCGTGGTAAGTGCTGAGGGCGTTCGTGGAGCTGTTTGGGATTTGTCTCTACCCAGTACCTATAGTTTTGCTTGTTAACTTTCCCGCTCATCTGACATGAAAATTACGACATCATTGTTTCCTTCAAACAGTTAGAGCATCTATACGGCAAACTCTTCACGCTTTTCATAGTCCGTTTCATTCAATTGCTGCACGAACATGATTTTGAATGGGTGAAAGTGTAACTCAGGTTTTAAAATTTTCTTGGCCGATTCACGTTCCATGCACAAAGCAAGCGAGTGCCGACGAGCAGATCAACGTGGACCCTGTAACAGCGCTGCTTTTACCCTTTCCACATTTTCTGGTGTCCTTGGTGTCCGAGAATGCCCAGATGGTTTTCTTTTCATCAACGATCCTATTTTGCTTAAGCTGTCGACCCATTTCAAAATCGTTTTTCGGTTGGGTATCGCACCGTGTCGCTCAATGTTTAAATGACGCCGGAAAAGACGTTAGGTTGTTGTCACTGACTGACCGGTTTTCATATAACTATCGTACGCAAATTCGCGATGTTGTAACGTCCACTGCTCCATTGTGACTGAAACTGCATTCCTTTACGAGCTCGGGGCCGTTAACCCCATCCTCTCCCACTTTCCACTGTCGAGTACAGTCCCAACCAAAAACGCCCTGTTTCTCGTGGCCACCTTGTATTAGAGATATTCTGGGAACACTTAAATAGGCAAGTACACGATAGTTGCATATTATTTACGATATAAGTTTAGGATATGAATATAGCACAACGTTTTATTTACCATCAGAAAAGTAATTAGACAGAATCTATAATGAATTTAACATTTTATTTTTCAAAATGTGATATTAATATTTGTAATAGATAATTTTATCGGTTTTCATGTGAAACCTGACTTTACTACACGAGTGTAGTAATCTGCTACTTTATTAAACTAGTGCAGTCTAATAGTTTATTACGGTACTTCAGCGAATGTTGTAAACTATAGTATTACCATACGACAGTAGATAAAAATTATTACGAGAGTTGTGAATTCCCAGGTCGAGGTCCGTATTCCCTTTAGTCATCGATTTCGTTAAATTTCTTAAATCAAAAGGTGGCACTCTTCCCGATTTGCATTTATCTGTAACCTTTTAGAGACGATTTAGGTATCCAAGGTCAACCCACGCCGCGGCACTGAGCTATTGACATTTCATTATATATCATGCAGTCGAATTTTGTAATCTCAACGCCCTTTAGAAATTGTATGTGGCACAGTTGAAAAAGTGTACGATTTCTTCAACGTGCTTAATCAAATTCACAGGGGACAGACTGAAGCGTGAGTGAAAACACATGGTCCGCCAATGACCACGATTCAACTTAAAACCTATTTTTACTACGCTTAAGGAGACCTTTCCGCCGAAAGACAAAAATTTTAGTTTTGTGCGTTTATTTTAGTTAGTACTCAACCTCAATTACGATTTATAATTTCATTGCTGTGCCTAGAGGAACTTTCGCTTTCTAATACTCTTCAACCGTCGTTTGCAATTAATATTGCTGATACTGTGATTTGCGAAAAGATGCTGTTGATTCGCAATTTGTCCCAAAATACAAAAATTAAAAATTTGTGTATTTTAATAGCCGTTTTTAATTATATTCCACGGATAATTAAAACTAAACTAAGTGGTCCTATTAAAAGAATTAAATATTTCATTGACTTTACCTTAAGGAAAGTTTAGAAATTAAGTTTTGCTGTTTAAACAAGGCAATACTCAATCATGACTGATTCAAAACATCATGTTTAGATTAAAATAACAAACACTAATTGAATTCTAAAGACAGATTGGTAAGGGGTATTATAAATCTTTGCGACAACAAAAAGGAATTAATGGACCTTGTGCCATAAAAGTAAATCGCTAGTTTCAATTATTTCAAGTAGTGATTGTGCTTTAAATTAGTGAAGTGTTTTAATTTCGGTTTTTACTTGTAAAGTTAGTATAAACTCACCTAGTCTACTAGTTAGAACGGTATTTAAAACTAACAATACTGCTCAAATCCAGATGTTAGTAATTGAGAAAATTAATTAGTTTTTCAAATCAAAATAGTAAAGGCTACTATAGAATACATGTTATCTCAAGTATTTTTCGATAGCAAATTCACTTCACTTCATTAAACATAATAAAGCGTTTCCGTAAAAACTGTAAAGTTTACTATCGTCAACGCAAAGGCACTAGCGCTAAACAAAGCGAATAAAGATTAAACTGGATGCATCAGAATCCAACAGATAGTGTGGCCCATTCAACAGTAATGCTAAGTTAAGATTTTCACGTCCCAGTCGGCTACTGGGTATTTATAATCGTATAATTTATATTAATTTTATTTGTTTCCTAAATAGATGCGATGTATTTAAATTTTAGTAATTTATGCGTCTTAGGGATCCTGAAGTATGAGGCCCAGGGCCTCATAAAATCTTAAGACGGCATTTCTTACAATAAGTTGTTCATTGATACTTTTCCAACCTTCCATTGAAAACGCATTTTTCACATACACTTTAGAATTCTTAAAACATAACTCACCGACATTTTATTTATCAACTTATTTAAGTAAATCGGAATGAAAATTGTTTAAAATACTTGTAATCAAACTAAATTAAAGATTTTTAAATAGTTCAGTTAAATTACATCATTAGAATTAGTACAACTGATATAATTTTGAATGAACTTCAATCAGTTGCATGTAAGAGACTAATTATGTAGGTTAAGTTGAGACAATTAAAAAATTATTTGAAAACAAACGGTTAATGTTCGTTCTTGAAATATTTTCACGTATATTCTTGTATCACTGCTTGTTAATACTTGCATTTTAAATCTATACGTCTGTGCGTCATTATTAATTAACTCACTGGTGTACACAAGACAAACAATTGAGTAAGACGTGTGAAAGTGACATAATGCAGTATTAAATTTAATACTTACTTTTATTACCTTTGCTCAATTAAACAATTAGAAATTTGACCTCAAAATTGGCCAAATTACAGAATATAATTAATCCTAATCAAGCAGTTTCTTAAAATTTTCAATAATACCTAAAAACAGCTGATGTATGTGGTAAATATTTAAAAGAGACGAGAATAACTTCAAAGTAGATGAACTGGGATAATATCACAGATAGCAATTGTCTTGCTATTAGTTGATTGTGCATGGCTTTAAAAAAATTTCAATCCATTACTAAAGCAAATAATTCAACTACAGATTGAAGATTTTCCAGCCCTTGCCAATGTCTATCAGTAGGATACCTAGGAGAATGGTAAAATGTTTTGGAAGAAAAATTCCGTCTGCAAGATCTCATTGGGGATAACTGCTCGGAAAATCTAAAGAATATTTTGGAGCGGGTTGAACATTTTCCTCTCCACTATAACATAGACCACTTATGTGTAGTCGTATGGTATCTTTCATTCGTCATACTTGATCGCAGACACACGACAAATGTATTTAGGTGTTCGATTTAAACTGCGTGACGTTATTAAATTCGTAACTGCTGGAGAAGTTCCTTCAAATAAAATTTACAGATGCATACAAGGCGTACATAAGATGTTGGGTAAGGAAGTTTAAAGATGAAGAAGTGAGGTAAGCAGATTTTAGCGATAAACACTATGTGCGACTGACTGCAAGTGGTCAGTTTCATCAACTTCGCGTTACAAAGCTGACTACGGAAATCATTGCTTTACACAAAGAAAATTGCTGCAAAATTAATAATGCGTGATTAGTGTTATTGGATTACGCAATATTTAAGCTTGATGGGTACCGCGCATCTGTCTGTTGAAATTACTTGCACGTTTTGAAATAAAATGCGAGGACTTCTTCAGAATTTTATAATGGCACGCTGTTAAAACCATATACATAAATGCCTTTCCATTCGATGTGCACTAAGTGAGTATTGTGTAATCACCCTCACTTATGACGGACGGAGAAATGGTTTTACCCAGATATGTCTAATATATCCAAATGTATTACAGTGGAAGCATAGATTTTCAGTCTAATAACCAAAAATATTCACACTATTGAACAGTTTTGCTACATTATTCATATCCACCAGTCGGCAAAAACTAAAGACCTACTTATGAAACATAACAATAGAAAATAGGTCAAATTAAATATAAAATTTAGGTATGCATAAAGAAATGTATTTTGAACCTAATATGCCTTCAGACAAATCCAGAAAATTAGCCTTTGTTATAAAAAATATTTTGCAGTCATTAATTCCGTCCAGAACAAATGAGACAAAATTCACCTTAAAGCATTTCAAATAATTCTTCTCTCCCAGAAATACTGGTTGGGCGCACTACAGAATATCTTAGAAATTGGATCATGCGTATATTAGTTATTAGCTACCCTCGTATATAGAGGATATAAGATATTACTTTATAAACACTTGCATTTTGTATATTGACCTGTTTAATTTATAGCTGTTTACAAACATTACTCGCCTCATTGCCTCGCTCGACTAACACCCCGTTCAACGAATACACACTCTTGTTATATGACAGTTGCAATGCTTGCTCACGGCAAGCACAATAATTTGAAAAGTACCATATTTGCAAAAATAACTCCTGCAAAACAAACTTAATCTGTTTAAATTATGGGGTTACACCTTGTGTTTTCTGATGCGTCTTTAATAAAATGTACACTATTATTGTATTTCCTTGAACAAAATGTTATGTATTCGGCATCTTTAAAGTATACGAAGTAAAAAAGGGTATTTTATTGGTATTTAATATTTTAAATTATTTTCTGTTTTCTATTAAACGTATACTGTTTTTGAATACAGTTTAAATACATAACGTCAAAATTTAATATAAAAGGACGACTTCAATATTTATTTTGCTTAAAAAGCAATTTTTGACAATAACAGAGCAAAGTAATTTTTGATTAAAAATTTAGACTTACCAATTACGCCACTTCCAATAATTGAATTTATAAAATTAAAGCTGGCTGAAGGAAGACTGGTCCCCTTCTCGTTATCTTCTTCCTAAAACATCCTGACGTTAATTTTTGTTTTACATAATTGTAAGTGTCTTACAGAAATTAATTGTTTCATATCGTCGAATGCATTTTCGTTTGAATCTATACTACTACCCTAAAATTTACAAAACATAACGAACAAACTTAGTTTTTCACAGATAAAATATATACTACCTGATCTTCTGCAAAATTATATCTTCCTTGTAAAATATAACTTTTTTCATCAAGTTTACCTGTTGCGGACGACATTGTTTTTGTGTTACGGAACTAAACTGCAATTAACTGAATGAATTGACTGCGCAACGAAAGCTCTGTTCAGGAGTTTCAGCATGAATGAAAAGTGTTGTGCGAACTTCCTCTTATTACAGAGAGTCTGCATATGCGCTCTTCTCTACGCTACAATCGATAGATAGAGATGAAGAATTTCTTCCTTCTCCATGATCATCCATTTAAAATAATTTGAGCACAGCTATATCGATTGACTTCCTGTACATGCGTGAGTTTCAAAATATTTCACCTAATTACATTCTTATCTTAATAAATCTTCAATTTCAAGCACGTATCCTTTAATAATTTAGTAACCTTCGATTACTTACAAAATTAGAACCAACCCCTTAAGAAATAAATTACATAACATTGCAAGTACCATCAAAAATATCATGCAAACGTGGAAACGTTTATCATTAATTAAAACTATCTTACAAAGAAGAAAATCATGTTGCTGCTTTAAGAAGTATATTCAGTATCAAAACTGAACAATTGTATAATAAAATAGTCCATCCAGAATAGTCTTAGAAATAGGATCCCGACTATTTTGAATTTTTAACCTGATTCAGCATTGACCTACTTGTTTCTACACTTTATCTCTCGTTCTCTCCCGCTCTTCAAATAGTTTTATCATAATGACGCTTATTCCTCGACTTCAAATTTTGTCGATTTTTTCTTGAGAGATTTATCTCTTCATAGAGCTTTAAACTAGAGAATAGCAGCTTTTAAGGTTGCTCCATATTTAAAACTAGATATAAGCTCAGTCTTGTACAAATATTACTGAGTTAAATTTAATGAAATGTGGATTTATTTCCTCTTTGTCTGCAATTTTATTGAAATTGTGGTCGTTAGTTACGATAACAATAACGCTTTTTATATAATTTACATTTTCCAGAGTCGTTAAGAGAAACATAAAGAAACGATGCCGTTTTTAATGTTAATATTTGACAAATAAACTAAAAAATTAAACGGTTCTATTAAAAGAACATAAAAAAGTACCGTCTGTGCTTTGGAACTTATAATACGAATTATGTAAATACGTGCCGTTAACAAAAATAAGGCAGCAGTAGCTGCTCACAAATACGAAGTCGATCCCGTGATTTTACCCTGGAACTTTTCTAGACGTCGTTCTCTCCAAACATTCAGAAAATTCAAAAAATGCTCTTCGTCTAACGATTGAACACAGTTTTGTTCAATTCTTAGTGCCTGGAAATCTGACTGTTATCTCTGACCTGAATGCTCCTCACTTACTATAGGTTTTCCTAGAGCAGCGAGTCCGAGGAATGTCCGTACCCAAACGCGGTTACGAGGGGTAACAATTGAGGGAATGATGCATTGAAGCATGGCCCTTTATTGTACTGACTTAAGTCTCAAGGCAAGTTCTTCTTAATAGTGGAGCCAGCACGCTAATAGATGTTCTCGAGTTTCTTCCTTTTATGTAAGCTGCACAATCCCACCTTTGATCAATTTTGCTTTTTTCTTATGAATCGCTTTTCTAAATGGTTTGAATAGTTGTTAAATTAGTCTTTCGAAAAATGACCCACAAGAATAAGCAATTTGTTATGTTTTCTTCGCTTTTTATTCAATTTTTCTATTTCCTATTTCTTTTCCAAATTGATTGACTTGAAATAAAATAAAAAGTAAACAACTTCTGGTTGCATCAAATCTCAAGACGTAACACATACTTTTTCCTCAAAAAATAAATCAATAGAAGCAAATCTAAGGTTTTAAAACTTTTAAATCATTAATATAAACACTCCTAGAAGATGGCACCGATTTCTCACAGAGAAACCCTCTTAGGGTCGAGGTCCAAAAAATCAAAAAAGGAATAAAAATAAAATTAAGGATCAATAACCAAAATCTTCAAATAAGAAAGTGCTAAAAAGAATTTATTTCCAGTACAGGAACAGAATTTTTATTAGGAAATAGAAGAAAAACTGAGTCAAAGGATAACGTCCTTGAGACAAAATAAAAGGAGAACAAATTTTTGGGCGC
>JAHWXV010635962.1:0-12715 GCA_024586415.1 Phrixothrix hirtus
AGGTTAATTTTTACACAAGTAAATGCCCCCTTTGATGTTGTACAAATTTTATTTGAGACATTTTTTCGTACAACCCTTACTTTTTAAACTATTTCGTTGTGTCAAGATAAATGAGACACCCATATATTACAAAGGTGTTCCGGGTATTGCTCCGCGTAAGTAATTCATTCTGCAAAAAAAAACAGGATTAAAATCACGACGTTTCGACCAAATCGCATTTGTCATCTTCAGGTTAACAGGCGTCTGCATCGACTCCTAGTTCGCGAACTATATATATAATTTACCGCTTCCATGATTTCTCGTTTTAAAATTTCGGTATTGTTATCCGAATTAGTATTGTAAACACGCTGTTTAACATATCGCAATAAAAAGATATCCAATCGGATTAAATCAGGGGAACGAGCCGGCCAATTGACGGGTCCGTAACGAACTATCCATCTGTTTCCAAAATGTTCTTGCAAATAATTTCTTACCAGCACTGTTGAGTTAGCAGGGAATCCATCGTGTTGAGAAAATACACTTTCAAATTTAGGTTCATCTCATACTGCAGGCAGCAAAAATTTTGAAGCAACTCCAAGTAAGTATGTTGATTCACATTTTCATTAAAAAGTTGCGGACCAATGATTTTTCCATACATAACACCACACCACACCACACATTAACCTTTTTATAATACTGGCTTGTCGTAATTTTGAAATTAGGATTTTATCTAGGCCAATATTTACAGTTTTGCGTTGCAACTTTCCCATTGATTATAAATGTTGATTCATCCGAAAAAATAATGTTTTGTAGAAATTTCGATTTACATACTCCTTTTCTCCTGCCCATAAGCAAAAGTATAAACGTAGAGCATTATCACCATTTCTTAATTCATGTACAAAAATTCAGTTTATAAGGTTTAATTTTATTTTCTTTAAAAATTCTATGTAAATGTGATTTGATAATTATAAGATTTAACTGTGTAGACCTTTCTCGTAAGAATAATTTTGGATTTGTTTCTACAAAATCTAGAGCCAGTACTGCAGCAGCATCTTATTCATCGTGTATCCTTTTCATTTTCTTAATGTCAAATTCTTCTAACAAATATTGTCAGGCATTAATGCTCACGTGAATATTAGGAAACTTCTCTTGAAATTTTTGGATTGTCAAGTTGTAAAAAGCCTCACCAGTTCAATAACATTGAACGAGATAAACTCTTTATTCTAAAGTTAGCATTTCTTAATAGTATCAGTAAAGATAAACTCGTAATGACATTGATAAATACATAATGACATTGACAAATAACACGTAACATGATTTACTTATTAGGTTGCCATGGAAGATAACAACATAATCTGATTTAATTAGAAACATAGAACTTAGAAACTTTTTTGCTTAACATTTTGTCTTTTTGTAATTTTCTCAGCTGCTAAAAAGAATATTTAAATCTTTGTTTCAGATTTGGTGGTTCTGAGGCAAGCAAAAAATTTTATAAAGAATGGCGCTTTTACGTTAAGTTACAAATAAAAGTTTTTTCCCTCTTGTTCAGTTTATCCGGGGACACACTGTATATCAACATTATACGAATTAAAGCAATCGCTCCTTTAATGGAGGAGCATAACGGTAACTATGATTGACATTGCTTTCAGCACAAGCAAAAGCTCCGGAGGGCCAGCGAAATATCTACTCGATAATAGACAGGCCAACATACATCACTGCACATATAACTGGGTTTGATCAATCTAATGGTATTATTTAAGGTAATAACCTTGCGCTAAATTTTATTTACAATGCTGCAAATGTTTTCTGTCACTAATTCGGTCAGAAAAAGCAACGCCGCTATGTATAGCTGGTTGTGCAAGTTGAAAACATTCCTTTAGAGTTAATCTTTCTATATATTTGTGTAAATAAAATATACAGGGCATCCCAAAAGTAACTGACACCATGAAAACTGTGTGCACAACTTTCTTAAATTTTTTTTTCAAAAACGTTTTTATATTTTGAAAATCTAAATGATATAGTTTGTTCTAAATAGAATCCTTCTACTAACTAAAAGCAATTATGATTGCAGCAATAGCAAACGTGTACTACCGTAATTTGATTTTAATATAAAAACCCGTAATTTTGCATAGAACATGCCTGTAGTAAAGTGAGCTATAAAAGTTCTTTGGTTGAGTTTACTCTCATTGAAATAACAGAGCAATTTTAAGTCAGCTGTGAAAATTTAAGCTTTAATTTTTATACTTATTGATTGCTCGTTACTAAAATTATTTGTGTAAAACACAAAATTCTAAATTGGTTTATCTTAAATGTCAGACATTATTTCAATACATCTAGGTTTGTTTTAAAATGTGTTATGTGTTCAATAGAGATATTCTAAAACAAAATAATCGATTCCTTTATTCTAAAACAAAATAATCGATTTATTTTATGCCAACCACTAACAATATTATTCTCTTAAAATTACTATTCTAAACAACAAAAACGACGGGGAAATACATTGCTAATTTATTTCACTTTGCAAAAATGATTTTAAATTTGTCGCTTACCTGTTAGATTGGGTACTGGAGATTGAGCAATACTGTTTTTCAATATGTCAGGTAAACTAACGGAAGATTGTTTTAACGTTATTTGCTGGAGTAAATAATTTTAGAAATAAATATGTTTTCCTAATTCAAGACATACTGATGAGTAATATACATCAAGGGCAACGATAATGCTACCCGGTATGGCGCTCACGTCAAGCTTCGACTTCGAAAATTATACGTTTAGGAAAGAAATTCATATGCAAATTTTATTCTACCGCTACCAACAGTTGCAGGGTTTCACTTATTTTTGGGATATCCTGTATATTACAACCCTAATATTTAATTCTAGCCAAGATGATGTCTACTCTGAGTTTGAACTGGATATAAATAATTAAACATAAATAATAGAGATAATTTAGTAAGTAAAGAAACAGTTGTAAAGTAAAATTTGTGTTGTTTTAAAGTACAGTACATATTGAGTTTTGGTCATGTTTAACACCCAATAAATACTGAAGTTTACAACAGCGTTGAAAAGAATCTTGAGCGTGCTTCTTTGAAGTTGTAATACTCTAAGGAATCAGCAAAGTTTCTCCCTAGCGCCATAAATCAACCTGTCCATGTTTTTAGTGATTTAGGCGCAGGGTGTTTATAGACGTAAATATGGGTTGAGGGTTTAAATCTCTACCAATGCATTAGATTATAATAAATTCATAAGTCGCCTAAAAACCATTTTTACGTCTTACAATTAGGAAAAGTTATATTTTTTAAAACACAACTAATTTTCTACACCTCGTGATATAAATCTATAATTTTAATAAAAGGGGAGGTCCATAGAAATATTTTTATAGGCAACTTTTAATATATTATGTGTGGTTAGACGTTTAGAGTGATCCGAGTTGCTTAAAATATATTCATTTAGGCAGTAGCTTTTGCCAACCCCTACCTAAAGAGTTGACAAGCTAATCCTTTTAATCCAAGTTGAAATAATATTTCTCTTTATAAAACGTTAAAAACATACGCTTAATATATCGGGATCTATATTAATATTAGTCAACTAATAAATAGTGTACATAACATAATGTTCAGTGAGGTTTTAGGACCCTGCCCTTTGAATTGTCAATACCGAGTACTAAATTTATAATTTGTAAAAATGTAATACCTACCTAGCAAGAAGCATTTCAACCTTTCAATACAAAAGTTTATCTAAATATTTGTCGGATATGTTGAACAGATCTATTCGATTTTCAGTAGGGCGCTATTCAGATAACTATAAAATAATTCTTTTTATTAATGCCTATAGTTATTTGTAATTTAAACATACAATTTGTAGGGTGTATGTGAAGGAAGGCGCAATACAAGGTGACCATAACTCAGTGTAGATTTAGATTTCACGCCACATTTAAATTACGCGAAGAGAAATTGTAGAATGTATAATAATAGTGCATAGATGCTTGAAAATCCAGTTATCACAACAAACTTCACTACACGTAGTGTATTGTCTGAACCGTAATTCACTTAATGAATCTCGCCAACACATGTGCATTGGAAGAAATCTGCACGACATTAATTAAGCGCCTAAATATAGTTCACAATGAATATTTGAAGAGACTGATTCGACTTTATCCTCCCATATGTGATTCCTTCTCCCACGCGGTTGCGGTAGGGTCGGAAAAGAATTATCAATCTAAAAATAATTACATTCTTTTAAACTTCAAATGGAGAAAGAACCTAAATACCACTGTAACAGTTCAAAATGACAATAAGACAGAGTTATCCAAACAATGTAAAGCACTCAAATATTGGCCAGGTAAGTTCAGTGCAGTCGGAAAGAATTCAACAACACTGAAACTATAATATTTGGGTCAAACTATTTATGCCGTATTCTAAAGTTTTCGTAATCGATTAGTGTTACCTGCTCAAATGTCATAAAAGTAGACCGCCAGGAGAATAAGGTTCTTAAAGAGCTAAATAATTATAGCGACAAATGGAGGCAAAACTTCAATTCTAAGTGCTTGAGTCTAAGTTGAGTTGTGTATAGCTCAGAATTCTGGAGCAACCTATTCATAAATACAAACCATGATAATTTTAAATGACTAAGTGGTGATACGTAAAGTTATAACTACATAAACATGTTTCCTAAAAATATTCCTAGAAAATTCATATAAAAGAAAACGACTTAGACAAACTCACACTAGACATATAACAACCCTAAGCAAAGATACAAAATTAATAATTTATTGGCTAGGAAATGTCGAATATTTCAAATATCCAAGCGGCAATTATTTACAAGCTGTCAAAATAGAAGGAAAACCTCGCCAATATCAAAGTCACATTGAATATTATACAAGTTTTGTCAAAACAACTAATTTAACAAAATAAATTTTTTTTCCTAATTAGGGAATTGTTTTATCGTCTCTAGATATGTGTCATGCATACATTGCACGCACACGCGTACGCGCACGCATGCCTGCCCGCGTACATGCTCGCCCGCCTGCTCGACCGCCCGGTTCGAAATAAAATGGAGGTCGTTCAAATTAGATCACCAAAATCTTGAGAGGTTTAATAATTTACATATCTTCTTTAGCAATGAAACCCACTTCCATTTAAAGGGTCACGTTAATAAAAAGAAAGTACAGCTATAGTAGCAATAATAATACTCAACTAGGCATGAGAGGCAACTGCATATTTTCTAAGTCACAGTAAGCGCAGAAACGCTGCAATGGCATTACCGGACCCAACTTTTACGACGGTACCAGAAATCGTGCGCTAACCTAGCACTCCTTTTCCTTGACGCTTTATCGGCGGACTTTCAATTGAGCAACGAATCTATCTGGTCACTCCCGAAAGTAGGAGCATCCCTCATAGTCCAGATTCTGTCATAGAGGGAAAATGAACAACTCACCTACAGCACCTACCGTAAGTCATTATTAAGCTATTTAGTATTATTCTCATACCGGTAAGTTTTCACACCGATCATACTTGGAATCAATTGTCACCACTATATGGCATACATCTTCAATCATCTAACTTCAGCGATGTAAACGTCAATAATAATACGCGTAGTCATAATTCACGAAGTATTTCCGCAAATGTTGCGTACATTCGTTAAGAAACCTTATTATTTATGCCTAATTAGTTATCAGATGTATTGTTAAACTGTTGATTTTAGTGTAAATGCGCGAATGTATAAAATTGTTTGGCATATCTATAAACCCTTTATCGTTAATTAAATCTAGGTGATTGCAGAACTCGTGTGATTTATTATTATGTTAATGTTATATTATTCTTATTTTATTATACAGGGAGCAACTTGTATGCAGGCTATTTGCAACGCCATTGAGACAATTTTAAGTAGTAAGTATTAAAGACATACGTTGACAGTAATGCTCGTTACAATTACCTACTCTATTTCGTTTAGAATCCTGTTTACCTCAATTTACAGAGGGTTTCATCTTATCTGCAACCTTCTAACCTCAGAACTGTCACTGTGTCCGATTGAGTAGGCAGCCTTGACCTATTTTGACATATTTCTACAAAAGCATATACAATGTGGTCTGAATATTGTAATCATTCCAATCCGACGTCACTGACCTGGTTGGCTAATATTCATGAGCGTTACACTGATACTAATTTATTATGCCGTAATTTCACTTGGTAGCATGACATGCTGTAGAACGCATGTTCTCGAAAAAACTAATTTTACTCCAGTGTTAGAATTACTTATGAACACAAAATACAATATTGCATAACAAATATGGAGGGATTCATCCTATCTATTTTTGCCTCTTCGTATTCCAGGATTCAAATTCACTAAAAGTACGAGATTGCGTTCTAAACCCTAAAGCTATCGTAGCAGAAAAACTAACTGCCTATTTGTACGAGTTCTGAAGTTCAACGACCTATATTAAATGGCTTTAGTAGCAAAAGTAATTATAGGATGTCTCATCGGGAGTGTATATTTTAAATTGCCGCCACTTTTCCCCTAAGGTTGGTAGTGTTGAAATTTTTACGTTTGTTATTCATAGTTATGAAACCTTACGCCGAAAATAGCGAGACAATATTATTGTGAAAACACATTAGAAGAAGGGTGAAAATTATTCGGAGACAACTCGTAAAGTGCATGCAATTTTTGGTTGATAAGGCGCACCAAATTGGATGACAATTGTTAGATTGGTAAAAGAAATAGAAAAAATTGTCACTTATTGATCAAGCATCTCGGATACTTGTGCGGTTAACGGAAAACTTCGCCGTAGTGAACAAAAGTGTTGCTGATAGTCCATAAACACCGATTAGATGTCATTCACAACATTTGAACGTCTCGAGCTTCTTTCTGCAGCGAATACTAACAAAAGGTCTACATTACTATGCATATAAAATTTACTTGACGCAAGAATTCAAGATGACAAATCATTTGAAGCGCCTACAATGTGTCAGACAAGTTTTGGAGAAGCTAAACGAGGGCAATTTTGTGAAGAAAATCATCTTCAGTGATAAAACGCGCTTTTAGATTGGTGGGATTGTAAACAAACAAATTCTTGCGTTTGGGGAATATGTAATCCTTAAAATATCCTGGAGAAACCCATGCATTTGCAATATGCTACTGTTTGGTGTGCATTTTAGCCTGGTGAATTGATAGGCCCATACATTTTTGAAAATAACAACAGAAATAAATACGGAAAATTGAATTCGCTATGGCAGTATGATAACAGACTTTTAGTGGCCTCAATTGGTCGGTATGGACCTTCATGACATGTGGTTCCAACAGAACAGCGCCACCTACCATACTGAACGGAAATTAATTGAACTGTTACACCTGCAATTTCCGGACCATATCATCTACCGGTATGCAGACGTTAGTTGCTGCATCAGATTGGGTGATTTGAAGCCGTGTGACTTTCTTGATGAGGTCTTGTAAAATTCTATGTTTACGTCAATAAGTCGCAATGGTTGGCTAGGTTGCGGCTCCGATCCAATTGGCGAGATTGGGCCCTAGATTTGTATAAAGTGGACCGTGAATTTATTTATATTTAGATCTTTATTTAAAAAAATATCATAAGACTGATTCTAATACTTATTTATTCAATCAAAAGATGACTAAAGCTAAATTATCTTTCAAGAGTGATATCCAAATGACCGCCCTCTCTATTTCGGCAATCTTCTAAATGGACGCAAATTTTGGATAACCCTTAAGATTGCTGATATCTCTTCTAGAATATTTGCTTTTAATTGAATCAGTGTCACTGGTTTGAGGGTGCACAAGCGATTATTCAAATATCCCCATAACAAGAAATCTGCGATAGACCAATCGGGATTGTTGAATGGCTGCGGAATGTCCCCTTCATCGAAAATCAATTTCTCGAAACATTTCTTTAACCATTAGCAGAAACGCGCTATAGGTGTGGCAAGTGACCTCAGCTTGGTAGACAGCGTTTTCCTGCAACTGTGGTGCGATCATAAGCGTCTTCAAAAAAATATGGCCCAATGATTCCTCTGGCTAAAATTTCCGCTTACACGGTTACATCAAGAGAATCACAAGAGGCCTTTGGTATTTAACCTTAAGAATTACGCTGCTCCAATACCTGCGATTCCGTTTGATAGCGTAACTATTTAGGTAGAAGTAAGCTTAATAAAAAGAAAATATATTAAAGCTACTGAAACGATCCTGCATTGTTTCAGCAAACGACTATGGTAAATTAAATCATTTGTCACGCAAGATCTTATAGCAACCGGTTCGGTAACTCGTGTTGCAATAGAAACAGAAGTTACTGTAGCTCAGTTGAATTAAATCGAAGAGGAGAGTGGGCGGCTTTGTTATGCTAATTTTGGCTATCGACCACACTTCTCAGGTGGTACCTATAGGAAAAGCAAAATTGTATACTTGTAAAGGGCACCAGTCGAATGTATCTTCCTATCTAGTGCGTATACCCCATACGGAAAAATTTACGACAACTTTTAAGTCCTGGTGCAAACCTAACCTATAGAAAAGCAATGTTATTCGAATAAGAAAAGATATGCAGCTGAAGTAAAATAGAAAAATCGTTTATTACCGTTAACGAGTTTAGGCAATGAATACAGAAACAAAATAAATAACAACGTTACTTAGTATAATACCAATTAATTTTTATCCTTTTTGAGACACCAAATGACAAACTTGGTTAATGAAATTTTGCCTTAACGGGCTTTAGATCACCCGATATTTTATGGAAATACCAAATTATGTTACCATCAACATACTCAAAAATAAAGTACTTTGTTTTTAAAACAAGACACACGCTATTTCTCTCCGTTAACGTCCATTAAAACAAGAATTAATTTTAAAGGAACAAAGTAGAAATCAAAATTATAATAAACAAAATTGATAGTATTGGGCATACATCATCAAACAACAAATTCGCTAGAGGGGAAGAAACAGTTGTTATTTGTTATCGATATTCCAAAACTATAACTTAACAGGAGCTATAAAATGCAAGTTTCAAAGATTATATATATATATATATATATATATTGCAGCAAAGCATAATGAAGTGAAATATTCAAAAGGAATTTTATAATTATTAGCTTTATTAAATTTTGTATCTATTTTCTTTAAATAGAATACCTAAATATTTGCTGCAGTTACAATTAATGAATTAATAGTCGTCGAATTTTCGTTTTCAAAAGAAACTTTAACGTCACACCCCATATATATAATTCAACTAAAATCTAGATAATTTCAAGATAAATTAAGTAAAATTTGTGAAAGTAAATTTGTATATAGCTCTCTGATAATAAAACTGAGCAAGAGCAATTAATTTAACTCACAAACTATTTCATTTACTTAAAATTGAATTACATTTTACCAAAGGAAATATTCTAATTAAATATAAAGATTTTATTCAAAATCGGATTTTTGAATTAATTTCTTGATGATGTTTAAATATATAAACCTTAAGCTAATTAATTTTCATTTCAAAAGTGAATAATTAACAATGCATTATTTTTTAAAAAGCATAGGACATCAACTTGTAACAAGATTTAGGTTATTGTAAAAGCTGTAGTTTAAACTCTTATCTACCTATGTCGTATTTGACGTACAGCGAATAACAAAGACAAACTGACCTGGATTTCGTATGAAAGAGTGTAACGTTAGATTTCACCTGTTCTATTTGATAACCAGATGCAAACTTTATCCAGTTGAAGCCAGTCAACTTATTTCGTTTTAATGGAATTATCCACAACCATAATGTCAATACTAATTATTTCTACAATTAAATATTCATACGTTAATGCGACAGACGATGATAGATTAATTTTCTTTTTATTCTTTATGAGCTTATGACGGCCATATTATTAAGTCCTATGGAATTTTGCAATAGACAACGACAGAAAATTAATTACGATCTTAATTAATCCGTCCGTGGATGAGCGCGTGCGCATGAGCGTGTGCGTGAGCGTGTGTGTGTGAACAGGATATCTCGAAAACGAAAAGTGTTAGATAAATAGTGTTTTATATATGAGTTTTTATCCATCCTTGTACGCGACCGCAACAATTTTATTAAAATTCAATAACCGTAGTGCCACTTTACTCTTGTCATTCTTTGGTCTTTGGCGACTTTTCTAAATTTATTGTATTTCATAACTACATTGGAATGCCAAATCAAGAATTTGGTTAAAATCGAATAACCAGAAGTTCCACTTTATTTCTGTCCTTTTTAGATATTTTCCGAATTTTCGTTTTTCGCGTTTTTGTTGAAATCGACCATAACAATTTTCTAAAAACTTAATATATTTCTTAGCTATTTCATTCCGTTTTATAAAAACTAAGCAGCTTCTCTAATAAATTTTCGGAAATCGAGTAACCGGAAGTAATTGGTGTATTAATTGTTAGCAACATATTTCAAAAACTAAATATCATAAATGAATGAAATTGTAATTGTTTATCTTTTGTACATGAGACGTCAAGAGTTTAGTTAAAATCTAATGACTAAGTGCCATTTTATTCTTGCGATTTTGAAGTACTTTTTGCGATTTTCTCAAAACCAGTTATAACATTTTTTTAAATGTGCTAGCGTTATTATATATTTAATGTCCCTTTACGTGAACTAACAGTTTTTCTGAAAGAATGCGTTGAAGCAAGTTATGGAAGAAAATTTAGGAGTTAAGCAGCCTTTCGCCTGTGCAGTAGCCTGGATGGGTGACCGTTACAGTTATCGTTTTCAAAATAAAGGTAGACAATAATTTAATCATTGTGGACATTATTGGGATATCTATGTGAGTAAGAGAAAGTCTTGTGTTGTTTCACACCATATTTCTTAGATAATGTTTTTGATACCTACAAGAATGAAAATTTAAGTAACCTCCACTAGATATAGATTTCCGATATTAGTTGAGTAAGAAATTATTTTCTCTGTCTCTTATGATGAAGGTGTCAAGGAAAGCTAATCTTCTATTCTACTCATTTCAAGAGTAAACTCAAATAAAAAATGAAAGTTACTAAATGTATCAAGAATGTTATCTTCATCTACTGTGTTGACACGTTAAAAGCAAGACACCAAAATATTGATAAATCAAAAGAGATAACAAATAGAAACTTTTAAAAATTATAGATTCGTTGAAGTGTTATCATCCATGTGAGTCCAAAATTTATCAATGTTGTGAAGTACTAATTCCATGGAGTGTTGTTAAATAAGGAAACAACCTCCAGCGAAATGTTTCAATGATTTGGAGGAATAGTTAAACTTTGTAATTTTGGAGAAAACTCAAAATTATCTTTGATATTGTACCTAATACGACTTGCCAAAGATTCTTAAAGGTTTTGGCAAGATGTTTATCTAATTTATTAATGGTTACCCAGTGCATGAAATTACAGATCTTAGAGGTGCGGTTGCTAGTAGATTTTAGTAGATTTTGGCTACTTAATTTAAATACATTCAAGTATGTTCCAACGTATCGCCGTGGCAAACCATTGCTGATTCAATATTTTAGACAAAAAATAGTTGTCGAATAATATTTATTAATTGATATTCAACAATGTTCACCTTTTTATTTCAAATTCAGTAAGTGAAGTTTTCAGTTTCATTTTAAAGAGAATGTTTTCTTAAAATTTGAGCACTTAGTAGATTCACTTGATAACCATTAATTTCTGTAAAGTAACACCGTATTGTAAAACTGACTTGGGATTTTGACAATCTCCATGTTTATAGAAATACTAATTGACGGAGAAAGTTGTCTAGTATGCTCTAGAAACTCAACGCCGTTAGCAGCTGGCCAAATTAAAGATTTGCTGGTTTGGTATAAAGAATATTTTACCTCGTTGCGCCGAGTTTTATGGACCTTGCTCAAAATTTAGGATATCCCTTCGCTTATATATTTAGTGGAAATTTTAAGGTGAATTGGAGTTATTTCTACTTATAAGGATTTAATTAGAGGATTATTGATGTAATTGTTAATTAAGACTTGTCAAATATCATATAACATTCTTGTTTTGTAATTTAATAACTTGCACTTTAACAATTTCACATTTCAAGTGCGTTTAAGGGTACATTAAATTTAAGCGATTAGCTGGCTTAACTATAGATATTATTTGAACTCAATATTTACAAGGTATTTTAGCAACATAATGACGTCAAGATCGGTTCGCATTAATTACGAATATTCCGAGTGGTCTAACTTCAGGAATAACTTGCACGCAATCGATGATGAATAATGTCTAACCAACGTGTTATTAATTCATCGAATTAGTTTGAAACCTTTTATTTATATGATATGATGTTTTGTATATCTGAGTCGTGCACTTAGAATCGTCTTCATTTAATTGATAGTGGGACATCGTCGTAAAGACCAACTCTTCCGTTAAATAGTGCTTATATAGAGTAGCAGAATTTTATAATGAACTAAAACATTCGATTCAAATTTATATGATTTTTCATCAATTCCAGAATATATTTGAAATAATTCCATATTTACATTTTTGCAACACATTCCCTTCCGTTTTTATAAATTCGGGACCATCGATTAATAATAAAAGCTATAAACAGTATTAATCTCAAATAAAGACAGAAACGTCCCCTATGTTTAATTAAATACAATCAAATCATAACGGCTATCATAAAATTAGAAGTTCATAAATTACGTTTTTAGAAAGCTCATCTTTTGTAGATTTTAGAACAATTAATATATTTATAATTTTATATTAACATTTATGTTAAAACAATTTCAAAAGAAAATGA
>JAHWXV010635966.1:0-20305 GCA_024586415.1 Phrixothrix hirtus
AAAATAAATTAGTGTACATAGTTACTTATAAATAAGTGTAGAATTTAGTGAATATAAATAAACATTATAAAAACAATTACCTAGTTTCGTTACAATATTAGAAAATATCGCCGAGGGCAAGTTTCATTGAAAGAAAACAAAATCAACTAAGTGCTACAAGTCGTTATTTGTTTCATGGAATAAGTATTGTAAACGCAAAAATTAATTAAATATCTAGGAGATCCTTTTTTGTCTTTCTATTTTGGAGTTGATGGATACAGTTGCAAATAGTTAGTTACGAGCAATACGGTTGTTATACGCAATATATGTCTACATATTAACACTACATAGTCACTGCGTAAATTTAATCACTTGCCTTATATCAAAGTGGGACCGCCGGGCTGTTCAAATATACATGAGTTGCTTATCAGTGAGCCAAGCACTTAGTCAGACCTTCATCTTGGGGAAGAGATGGTAGTTACCTTATTGTCCATGAATTCATGCTTTGTTTAAGCCGCAATATAGGGGTCTTGATTGTAATGCAGGACAACTTTTGTGAATATTGGTAAGATGTTTTGGCAGCTACTGTGCACAGAACTTATGGTAACCTAATCTGTTTGTGACAAGTTGGTAGAAGATCATCCTTGAAATTTGACGTAGTTTGTCCGAAATTTGTGAAATTGTGATCCCACGTCTTGCATGCACAAGTTTATCCGTCATACACATTTGTACGACTAGCACAGAATTTTCTGCACCATTCCCTCAATAACCTCACTTTAACCCTTTCTCCATGAACACTACATTATCGATGATTAATATTGGCGACATTGGTTTCTTCTGTTTGCAGGAAGCGAATAACGAAAGGCACTTCACAGTTCGCGGGCGAATCGATAACAACCTCCATTTCAATCAGTTGTTACTCACGCACTGCTAAACAGAATCTATCGCGGGCTGGATTAAAGTAATCTTCATAGGTTTCTTGTGACTACTACGTAAACGCCATGTCACTGCGCAAATTTATTTATCTTAAATAGCCAATCGGAAGTTGATTTAGAAATAGTTGTCGTATTTTGCAGAAAATAATACAGTTTCGAGGAATCTTGATAAAAATTAAAAATACTTGCTACATTAGCAAAAAGAAATGAATATAATCTGAAACATATTGGGAAGAAAGTAGAAAAACACAAGGACTGTTATGTTGTTTGTTATTGCCAAAAAAATATAGTAAGAGTAATTCTTTTATCGCGTTGCAAGCTTAGATTAATTATTTAATTTACTCTATTTATTTTATGAACATCGAAGCTAATAATGCCCCTTTCTGGCAACAATGACAAATTTATTATTTATTGTTTAGTAAACTAATTAAAATTATATGTGCCTAGATGAACTTCTTTCTTTGTGATTATATTCGGCTGAAATGTTGTCGCTTTGTTATAACGATATCATTTGCAATTTTCTTCTGGATCCGACACGGCACACCTTCGTGTTAAGTAGATACTAAACTGACTAGCCAACATCAGGTGTACATAGGAAGCTAGTATGATCTTTACATTGAAACCAAACATTGGGAACGCCATTTCCCTACCTTACTAAGCAAAAATCTAAGTGTAACCCATTTTTTTAATTCTTACGCATTGAGTCACACAGGGTAATTATTTGAATAACAATTCTTTAGCAAGTTCGGTGCTAGTAAAGAAGCTGTTACTCATTAATCAATATCGTAGCCCCAAGTAAGACTAACTCCAAGATCATTCGTTTTTTCCTAATTCTATACAAAGTTGAATTGGGTATTCAGCTAGTAGTAGGCAGAATCTTCTCATCAACCATCATTTGTATCAGGTAGCGAAAAACATGTTGAATTTTAAATCGCATCTAATTTATTAATTGATCTTTTCCCTTTTCCGGCAACCAGCCAGCCTAAAATTAATTTAAACAATACTAACTTTTCAAAATTAATAAAACTGGATTTATGAGTATTAAACAAACGACCGTAACAGTAGTGTCACGTGTAAGTAAGAAAACTGTAAGACTTAATCGCAAAATAAGTCTATACGCTGACGTTTTGTATTTTAAGATTTTGAATCTGTCAAAGATAAACTGATGTTCGTTGATATTATATGATCACATTTTGCACTACAACTTACCTAATTTTAATCTAAAAAGTAACGTAACGAATGATGAAATACTCATCTTATCCAAGTTGCCCATATTTAAAAAAACATTCATTCATTTAACCTAAAATGTGGCTTCGAAATTCTTTATTTTATTTTAAAAAATCCCGAAACAAACCCATATAAAATTTCTTATATTATTGACAAATTTCAACGTATATTGTCGGTCATGTTAAAATAACTATTGCAAGATTAATTGCAAGATCTTATAGCGACCGGTTTGGTCGCTCGTGTTGCAATAGAAACAGAACTTACCGCAGCTTAGCTCATTTGAATTAAATCGGAGAGGGGCGTGGACGGCTTTGTTCCGCTGATTTTGGCTTTCCACCACACTTTTCAGATGGTACGTATAGGAAGAGAAGAATTGTACACCTTTAAAGGGCGCCAGTCGAATGTATCTCCCTATCTCGTACGTGCACCCCATACGACAAAATGTACGAGGGCTTCTATGTTCTGGAGTTAACCTAACCTAAAGAAAAACAAGGTTCTTGGAATAAGGAAAGAAATGGAGCTGAAGTAAAACAAGGAAATCATTTATTACTATCTACGAGTTTCGGCAATAAATACAAAAAGAACAGAATAAATAATAACGTACTTAATAAATACCAATTTAATTTTTATCCCTTTCTAGATACCAAAATGACAAACTTGGTTAATGACTTTTGCCTTAACGAGATCTAGGCCATTCGATATTTTATAAAGATAATAAATTATGTTACAATCAACAGACCCAAAATAAAGTACACTTGAACATTTGAAAACAAGGCACAAGATATTTCTCTGTTAAAGGCCATTAAAACAAGAATTAATTTTTAGAAACAAAAGAAATCAAAATTACAATGAACAAAATTTATAGCGTTAGGCATACATCATCTAACAACAAATACGCTAGAGGAGAAGAAACTGTTGTTATTTACTATCAACATTCGCAAAATTATAATTTAACAGGTGCTATACAATACAAATTTCAAAGATTATGTATTATAGCAAAACATAAGGAAGTGAAATATTCAAAAGGAATTGTCTAATTATTAGCTTAAATAAATTTTGTACCTATTTTCTTTAAATAAAATACCTAAATATTTGTTGCAGTTACATTAAATGAATTAATAGTCGTCGACTTTTTGTTTGCAAAAGAAATTTTAACGTCACGCCTCATATATAAT
This sequence comes from Phrixothrix hirtus, assembly GCA_024586415.1. Classification (NCBI taxonomy): domain Eukaryota; kingdom Metazoa; phylum Arthropoda; class Insecta; order Coleoptera; family Phengodidae; genus Phrixothrix; species Phrixothrix hirtus. The sequence continues at coordinate 3,317 of JAHWXV010635966.1, forward strand.
TCAACTGAATTCTAGACAATTTCAAGATAAATTTTACTTATAATTTGTAAAGGTAAATTCATATACAGCTGGGTGATAATAAAACTGAGCAAGAACAACTTATTTGAACACATAAACTACTTTTTACTTTTTACCAAAAGAAAATATTCTAATTAAATATAACGTAAAGCAATAAAGTAATACTTAAAGTTTAGTTCGAAAGCAGATTTTAGAATTAATTTCTTTGTGATGTTTAAATTTATAAACCTTGATAATAATGAATTTTCATTCCAACAGTTAACATTTAACAATACATTATTTTTTAAAAAGCAGGGACGTCGTTTTGTAACATGATTTGGTCTATAAAAACTGGAGTTGGATTCTTATCATCCTGTCGTATATGATGTACAGCAACCAACAAAGACAGACTCACCTGGATTTCGTGTGTAAGAGCTTTAATTGTACACCAGATGTGGACTTTATCCAGTTGAATCTAGCCAACTTATTTCGTTTCAACGGAATTATCTAACACCATAACGCCAATATTAATTGTTCCTTAAGTTAAATCTTCATACATGAAAACCACAGACGATGATAGATAAACTTTCTTTTTATTCTTAATGAACTTATGACAACCGTATTATTAGGTCCCACCGGAGTTTGCTATAGGCGAAGATAGAAAATTAATTACCATCTTAATTAATCCGAAATCAAACTTACCCGTAATAAATATAACGACGGTCGAACAATCAAAGAAATAAAACCAGAAAATAATGTAATACACCATTTTAATAAATTGAGTGTGGAGTTTAGGCGACTGCCTATGACGAACAATAATCTAACAATGCTTCAAAAATTGTGCCGACGCGGCGATTTCACCTGAATATTTAAAACATAGGGACGTGCTCTGTTACAATTTTACATCCATAATTTTACTTTAGAAATAAATTTAAATATTGTACTGCCAAATACCTAACAGTTGAAAGGTGTAATTCAAATAATTTAATTTAAATTACCATAATTCGCCAAAAATACCAGTAATTAAAAAAATAACTTTACAATATACAGTGTGTTATGGGAATTGTGCGTTTTACTAAAATGGCATACAGAGCTTCATAAAACAAGCAAATTTTGATAACTAACGTTAGGTTAAATCTCAAACATAACGTGTATAAGATCAATTGAAAAGGAATGCCGCCATGTTTGGGTCTACAGGCATTGTGGGCCGCAAACGTCGTTGCTATATAATACATTGAGTAGTCTTTAGGTTTGAAATGGTTTAATGTCAATTATTGATAACCAATACATGCTCGCAACTATCTTGACTTTTTCATTTTTGTGAATTTAGTATGAATTTTATTTACATTTAAAGTGCATTTTTTCAGTATTTCGCAATAATAACTTATTTGAAGCACGTAAATAAAGTTCATTTCATTGAATAGTACTCGTTTTATTCACGTTTTCTTTGAGTTTTGACCTGCGGTTCCTTAACAAAAGTTGCTTATTTTATGGAGTTCAATAAGCCATTTTAATAAAAGCCCAATTTCCATAACACCCTGTATAAAACTCAATTAGGCGTAAATAATCAATAACGTACTTTTTGTTTTTCTAATTTTTAAGTAATATGCTTTATTAGTAGTTGTAAAATGTTTTTTGTATTGGTGGCTATAACATGGTATACTTAATTTGTATTATTCCGACTATTTGGTCAAGTATAATAAAATATGTAAAACTTCTGGCTACGCGGTCCATGACAACTTATTTCTCACGCAATCCATGTTTATAACAAAACATTATCAGATACTTTGATGTTTAAAATTTCTTGACATTTTAAAATTTATATGTTTGTGTATGTACATCATGCATTCTGATAATATTTACTTAATTCATCTAAAAATTAAGGTTTGATGTAATATAAATAAGCGACAAATTTTGATAGCATTGAATTGTGCAATCAAATTTTCGTTGTTTCAAAATCTATAATTTAGAGTTTTAGATTAATAATTGGAACGACAAAATAATTCAGGAGGTTATTAATAAGGGACAAGTGATGAATGCATGATAAGGATTGAGAATAAAAAGTAATAATTTATAAATATATGGATACTATTCGTAGATTATAATCAATTTTTTTAAGAAAAATTGTTTAGCTGCCTAAGCGGTCAATATTAAAAGAAATGAATTACTAGATTTCCTGTTATTACTATCTTTAAAAATGTTGTTTAAACTTTTGGATATACTAACATTCACTTATGAGGAAATGGCTGATGCCATAATAAATTAGAGAATAATTTAAGAATTACAGAATTCCTATTAACAAATTGATATTGTTATATTCAATATAATAAATTAAATACCATTAATTTAAAATTAGAATTGGTCATTTCCCCCTTCCATGAAAAGAACCATGAACTATTATACAATGTATTCAATAGAACCTGTAAGGTGACCTTTTTATAAACGACCACCTGGACAAAGTAACCGTTTACCTTGTCCTTTATCAAAACTTATTTATCATTAAAATGTAGTTTTGTCGCTACTGATTAACTAACCATTGTGGCCATTCGCTATTTTTAGGAAAATATCCTAATTAAGTTCTATTTTTCAATAAAACAAGGCACTTCCGTCAAAACCGTTTTTAGTATACAGTTTTAAAAACTTAAAATTTAAATTGTTACCAAGGAAATCTACTAGACTTTTGAAACCAAAAATGATTTCAGGATGTTTTCTTATTAATTGTAATATAAAATGCATATAAAGCTTTTTCAAAGAATTATTGATAAAAAGTATCTTTTTAACATCAACTAAATTAGTTATCCGACAGTTGTTCAGTTTTCAAGCAATGACTGAAATAGAAAACAACGGATACTAAGAACAAAAACAAAGCAATAGATGTGGTGCTTTAAGAAAGTCTTGGTAGTCTTTACATAAAAATATTTGAGACCTGTCGTCATACATCATTTTTGCTTTCCTTGTTATTTTAGATTCCTATTTAAATTTATAAAATATAATAAGCTGGCAGCAGGCTTTTAATACTTTATTTGAAAATTGTTTACTTCCGAATTTATATATGATTTATCAAAAATTTGGAAATGGATAGGTCTATATCTTTTTGTATTATTCGTAGGATAAAAAGCTTCTGATGAACATTGATCCATATTTTTTATCATGGTCTACAGAATCTTCTATTCCTATGAGTGAGCTAAACATGTACTGTGAGCGATTTTGACAAGCCTAAAATAAAACAGTATAATTTTTTTAAGGGGATTTTAAATTTTCCTTTTATAAAAACACTCATTCATATTAAAAAGTTATTTCCACTTATTGTGTTTAGTAATTTTATGTCAAAGGCAAAAACCATATATAAGAGAAAAGAAATAATCACAACAATGAATAACAAAGAAAAATGATTAATCGATGATTGTAATACGAGAGCCGATACTTTAATTTCGGGATAAAAGAAAACTAACATACTTAGAAGTAAAACAAGTCGTTATTGCCTTGCAAAATATTTCCTTTTACGCTCGATACATTTTTTCAGGCGACTAACCCAATTGTCATAACATTCTTTCCACTCTAAAGTCGGCACACTTAAAATTCCATTGTTGAACGCTTCAACTGCGTCGTCTGGCGTTGAAAATTGTTGACGATGCACACAATGCTTGAGTTTTGAAACGTGAAAAAGTCATTAGAACTTAAATCGGGAGCATAAGGAGGATAAGACATTAACTCTACTTCCTGGCTAACCAAATAGTTCAGTTTGTCGTGCTAGTATAGGTTTGCGTTGTCGTGATGCAGAATGATTAGTCGTTTTTTATTTTTTTTTCGCATTTCACACTTTTAAATTCTTGGTACCACCGAAACACAGTTGCTCTTGATGGTGCCTCATCACCAAAGGCAGTTTTTAGATCAGCTATAGACTCTTTTTACCGTTTTCAATTGACAATAAAACAAAATCATTACTAGAAGATGTTCACGAACTAAATTCACATTTTTTCACCGTTTTGTTTACTTTAAAATTATTCTGTAATAGAAGGGTTCTATATACATCTTTGTTCAAAATCTCTTAATTCAATTAACTTAAAATTAAATTAATTTGAAATTAAAATGTTTTCAATATGATTTACTTGCGTTTTTTGAGATATTTATAAGCTTGTTTTAGAATAAGCAACCCTATTCAGAGCAACATACAATTGTTAGATATAATCCTAAACCAATATATTTAAACCTTGATACTTCCTGTGTGGAAAAAAAAGGATTCAGTTTCTCCAAATTGAAACGTACAGAGATTCATTGAAATAACAACAAAAATTACAAGGTAAAAATTCAAAATACGTAAAGAGATAGATCAACTTCATGAAAAATTGAAAGACCTGCAGCTAAAAGGGTCTGTTCCTGAAAATTTGTGGAACTTTTAATTACTTCAAGTCATGTCAATTAAGCGACCAAGTGCAATTTGTTAAGTGATCTAGCATCTATAGTTGAACAACGCCAAAGGTAACATTTGACTATAAGATTCAATCCAATAACGAAAATAGTAACGAATACGTATTGTGAATTATCACAAAAGATTCGCAAGTACAAATTTGATAAGTAATTATCCGAGAAAAATCTAATTCCAAATAAGAATTACACAAAAACCGATTGTTATTAAATAATCAAAATTTCGATGAAAATAAAACTATAATCAAGATAAATTTTAAAAAGAAAAATGTTTAAATCCTTTTATTTACAAATAATTTAAAATTTATTAGTATAGTAATTACATATGACCTTGACTAAGCGCGAAAAGTTTAGTTTGCGAGTATTATTAGGAATGAAGTTTCTTGAATAGAAATTCCTTTATTTACAAACGTAAAAATATTTAAACATGACTTACAATTGGGCAGCCATTAGTAAATAAATCTGGACGAGGAGTTTCTGTTACATATTCGAATAAGTGTGATAATTAATATAGTATTAGTAATTTTCTTTACACATTTTATACCTTCGAAATTTTATTGTGTGTATATGAATTGTTTTTATTTAAATGCTTGTTTATAATAAAAGTATTAAACCAAGTTTGATTTCGTTCATTAAATATATTGTTAAGGTAATTTGATTCGCGATAAATTGAACTGATAAAATAGAGCTTACGATCTAATAAGAATCTAACAAGAAAGCAGTTGTTTTTATTTGGGTGGAATTTGTAAAGCTGCGCTCGCGCTTACAATAAAAAAATTATTAATTTCATAACCCTGAACTAGAGCAAGTAACGAACACACTGTCTGTCACAGTTGTTTCATAGTAAAAATGTCAAATTTAACGAATTTTTATGTTAATCGTCCTGCGGCTGCAGTATTGCCACATCCCGAAACTAAGTAGTATCCCTCATAAAGTCAAAACAGTAACACTAAGATTATCCGACAATATTGGTACAGTATACTTCGATGTCGCCGTTTATGTTCAGCACTATACTTTAAATATTCGCCGTCATTATACGTTTCTATTTTTGTAACGTCCTGTACATTTTAGCAATAATTCCAAAGATGTTTAGTCATTTATATTTTGAAACAACCGAAATTGTGTACTTCTGACAACACCCTGTGAGTTACTTATTGAATAAACTATTGCAGTTTATAATCAAAAGACATTTTGAAATTTATGCGTCTTCTAAACTGATATAAAACCTTCTCATTAGTTTCATTTTAAATTTACATGTAATTAATTTATATGCATTTTAACTACTAAGTTGTTGATAATATGTAATTTATTAGTTTAATTAATGTAATCAACATATGAAAATATATTAATGAAGTAAAAACAAACTAGCTATATTTTCTAAGAAATAGTTAATGCTAGAAATTCATTTATGCAGGAAACAGTTTCCTAAATCCAAGTAAAACAAAGTGGGAAAATCTTAATAATATTGAAAATATTACGTTCATATTAGCCGACAAGGAAATTTCAATTTAAAGGAAATATAAAATGTGCAAACTTTGAATATAAGTGTAACGGATAAGTAACAGTTGGTTTAACTAACCAAGGGAAGAAGTTATCATGGTAACGCAAAAAACTATAAAAGATTCAACACCTCTAAATTTAGTGCCTCGGTATGAAGAGTTCCTTGTTCTAAGAGCTTCCCACGACGAATATTTGGATAAACCACAACGAACCAATTGTATGGCTTGAGAAACGAAACGACAATTGCAGTGGAGAAAAACAGTTCTGCACGAGACATCATACGATTAAATAGTCAACGTAGAAGAGAGAAAACAACCTCAGATTCCAATCATCCGATAGAGTGTCCTGATTTGGGCGTAATCCAATCAGATTTAGCACCATTAACAACAAATTGCTACTTTATACTAATGAGATGATTTGAACGATGTTAAAAAAGAATCTCGCATACCTAATTTATATAACTTAAACATGATACGATTAAACACTTCACTGAGGTTAGTAAATATCCTGTTAACGTTAAAGCCAGGACAATTCCAATATTCCTTTCCTTACCCTATTATACCTTTTCTAAAAGAAAGACATTAATCGAAAACGTTAGAACACTAATATAGTCTGTTCACCGCCGAATGTCCGATATGGAATTAAATTTAAGTATATTTGAATAAAATTTATTTTCCTTTGCGTCAAAGTACAACATTCAGTATTTTATATGCATCAGAATAGAACGCATTCAGTATTTTTTATGTAGTGATTATTATTTAAACTTAAGCTTTGTCAATTACTGTAAATAACATTATACTGAAACAATGTTGAGTACAACCTCTGTGTGCGCCTTGGAGTTGTTTTGGCAGGTATGAACGCAGCTCCCAAACTTTAGTAGTTCATTTTAGATAGCTTTTCATTTTTCTAGCAACAGGTGTTTTAACGTGAAAAGTTCCTTAGTTAATGATTTATATCATATTATTACAAGTAAAGCGTTAAATATATAGAAACAATTTTAGGCAATTACTTATGTGAATAATGTAGGGTAAGATAGCTTTCTAAATTTAACATATATGTCAACAAGCAACTCAAAGACGTACACAAATACTATATTCAAGTTTTTTTCAGTATAATATTATTTACAGTAGTCATTATTATTACCTACAGTTGCTTAACAACGTTTAAGCCACGTTAGCTTTACATAATAATTTCTACAGAAATACTGAATCTATTCTATTCTGATGCATACTGGGCATTGTACTTTGACGTAAAGGAAAATACATTTTAGTGAAATATACTTGTTGGTTTATTTGTTTGTTTTGTGGCTGAAACTACAGGATGTGAAAATTCTCTTGGTGATCTTGGATTCAACTACTATAGCCATTTCGCCTTGCCCATTAGAATTTTACCGTAGTTTCACGGCCAGTAGGGGTTTTAGCGTGCCAAACATCATACTGACATGGGGCCTACGATTTTATTTTCATATCCAAGAAGAAGGCATGTTTTTCAGATCTTTCTCCGCTGAAAAATGTATCGATCTCGATCAGGTTTGAACCCGCGTCCCTTGGATATAAGGGCAAACATGTTAATCACTACACCAATCGAGCTGTTAGTCAAATATACCTAAATTTAAAAATAAAGTTGGGAAGACTTCCATTGCATTTTACTTTACAACAACTATAAATCCAAATTCAATTACATGTTATTTATCTGACATTCTTTCATTGTTGTAGATGTCACTCTTTCACGCATAGATATGAGGGTAACGCAATCTGTAGAGGACACATCGTAGAACAATACTGCAATCTTATTAACATGACAACAAACTGCGAGGGAGATATTTGTACAAATGAACCGCGTAAACATTATTTTGACGGACTCAGTATTTAATATTTTAATATCAATTTGATAATTAAATATTATTATCCCAATAACTAATCGAGATAATATTGTCAGAATATACACTTTCAAAATGGTATGCAAAAAGATTACACATATAATAAATAGAGAATTTACTTTTAAATTGTCGAAAAACATGAATTTGGATAAACCTAGGTCCTTTTTGTAAGAATTAATACAATCATACAATGTTACCAATATAATTTTTGAAATATTAATGTCAACGCCAAAACGCATTGGACCTTAATTTAATTATACCTAACACCGGGTGTTAAAAAACGTTTAAATATTTAAGAGATATATACTACGACCGAAAACAAGTAAAATAATTTTAATGAACATGGGCTCGCTAATCATCCGTTTTCGAGATAGAAACGATTTTCGTTTTTGAAAATCAGCGAAAGCCACAACTTTCATAATCAACAACGTTTAGCAAGTTCTACATATCTTAACTTTCTGGTAAACAATTTTCTTGAACTTTGGGACGATGCTCCTCTAAATCAGAGATTGGATGTTTAGTTTATACAAGATGGGGCATCGCCGCATTTTACTCTTACTGTTAGGGACCATAGCAGATGCATTGGTCAAGGGGGTTCCATTCCGTGGCTTGCTAGGTCACCCGATGTAACTCTTTTAGACTTTTGTATTCAGTATTACTTGAAAAGTTTAGTGTACGTAACACCTTCCCGCACGGGGAAGTAATTGGCTTCGGCACGTTGCTTTTCGAGGACTTGCGACCCCGCGTACCCGATACAAAATGCTGACTTATGCGATTCCATCACGAGCACCAGATATCCGTAGAAAAATGATAGGAGATCCTCCGACGAGCTCAATAAATATGCATGCCTCTGAATTTGACCATGGCATGTCCCTTAATAGTAAGCGGAAACCATAGTAAGCCGAAGCTTGAAATGACCCATTCAGGGCTGACTGATAAGGACGTCTGTTGTAATCCGGCACATGTCCTGTCATCACGCTGAAGCAAACAGAGGGCGAGAGCGGCAGTGCTGATGAGTATCAGTAAGGATGACACGGAATTAGCGACAAGCTCGTTGGCCAGACCTCTGCTTGGAAATCTTAGAGCAACAACCGCTCGCGTTGTAAAACCCGGTAGGAGTTGTGAAAGGGACTGGATGTCTGTGAGAGGGCGTTAAAAGGGCGCTAATTCTTTGCTCAGACCGGAGGGTTGGCGGAAAATCTGATGTCTGAGGCCTCATGCAGGATTATAAACGGCCCCAAAACCCGACTCTTCGGAGGAGGCTACCACTGGACAAGCTCTATACCAAAGTGAGTGCCTTGGCGTCGGCTTGAAGCCCCTCGTAAAACCTTGCACGATGGGTGCCGACTTTGGTATTGGATGCGAGGGGGCACTGGTTTCAACGTGGATAGGATGTGTACGACTGTGTGCTTGAAAACTATTAAGTTAGCTATATAAGCGGCTGCGCCTCTACGCTGTCGGCGCCGAATACCTGTACACAACAGCTGTAAATAATCTTGCCAAGTTACAACAATAAATTGAACAATGTTATCAAAAAATTCGAACACAACCGGGCATTTTAGAAGGGATGCGGAGTTTCTGCCTGAGAAGATGTAGATCCTGTGTCGAAATGTGATAATCGTATTTTGTAGCGCTGAACGCTGAAAATTACAAAACATTTACACAAACGAAATCATCCTTATCTCTGAAACGGTTGATTTGCGGACCGTATTAATTAATTTTTTACGTGTTTCCGGTCATACTATATGCCCCTTAAATGTTTTAACGTTTCTTTAACACCTTGTATAGGCAACTGTCATGGATATAATCTTCTAGATAATTTTTGAAATCTACTACCTTATACTGAAAACAAGTTCTAAAGTTTAAAGTTGTATATACTGATAAACAAATGAAGTTAAATTCTGAAATAGAAAACTATTTATATTTTAATTATGTTTATAGTGTAAGAGTAGCAGTAGCCGTTAAAGTTAACCTTCTAATTACGTATGATTGTTGTAAACAGTTGAATAATTATATAGGCTGATTGCAGGATTTATTTGTTTACTGATAGTTAAGAATGTTTAATTATATTAATGATAACAAATGCAATACGTTAGTCACACTTGTTTGAATTTAACACGCAATGCATAGTGGGTAAAGCAATTTTTATGCTTAGTATCTGTGTGTATCGTTTTGCTTTAATTATTTTCTAATTCTTTACGTACATAAATCTACTGGAACTTTATTTAACAGCGTAAATTTCTTAGCATATCTATAATTATCTTCAATTGTACAGTCGCAATGCAATTATTGTCACCGTAAGTTCGTAAACCTTTGTTCATACACAAACATATCGTCAAGATCTCAGAAAGCAGCAGGCGATTCTCTTTTGTGAATAATTAAGTTTTTTCTAAAAGAAAGCATTTTATCACTGAGTTAGTTCCTTGTAATATTGAACTAATGAAAGGGTTCGTGTAAAGCGACACGAGACTAATATATTGCACTGTTTATCTTTATTGTTCATCGAAGAGGGCAAGGACTATATTTATAAAGGACTTTATTTATATTTTTACTGATCATAGCTGTATATTAAGAAATAGAGTACTAAAGTTGCCTGACAAGCGTTAATTTATTTTTTTGCCATTTCGGCTAGAAGGCAAGTTCATTGTGTTCTGTAAAATATATTCTAAGCATTTTAAGTATTTTATGCAATTTGTAAGTTTGTTAGTTAATGAAATTTTTTATTCATATTACTACTAACGTTATGATATTCACAAAAGCAAGAAAGTATCGAATTTAGATTCACTCTAACAATAAATTTTCTTGGCCTGCTAACGTGAGTAATTTCAGAGATTTCATTGTTGGGTTTTAAAACAGGCGTTTGATTGATAATTATGTTTAAGTTACCTCGCTTTTTTTATTAAAAACTAATGTACAGGCGCAACAAAAATCTATCACCAGTTGTGAATGTAAATCGCTTATATCAAATACGTCTTGAATAAGTAAACGTGACGCTTAGTTACTACACAAATATGCACTTAAATTCCATATTAAATTGTTGGGATCTGTCACTAGATTGTGATTATTATTAAAAATTCTATGGCCTATAGTGGTTGTTTTCAGTTTGATAAACGCTTCAGAATGAAAAAACTAATAGAGAGCGCATTTAACTGTAGTTTTATACTTTTATAGCTTAAAATTAAATTCAGCAATTCAAAATGTTGTTTATTATACTTGATGACCGGTAAATGATTTTTTAACGGAAATTGCATTTGAAATGTGGAATTTAAATTCGGAATTAGTGTCCTATAAATTCACCACCATGTATTTTTGACCTTAAGGTGTTACAAAATTGCTGATATGGAGGCAATGAAGAAGTGTTATAGGAATTATTTATGCACTCTTAAAATATATGGCTTATTGTATGTCACATAAACCAGAAAATTCAAGTTTTGACAGCCATGACTACAGATTTTGATGCAACTTGTATTATTACTTATTTACACAAAAAACTGAGGCGGTGTAAGTTTGATATTATTATTTTAAGTTGTTTTGCAATTATAAGCATTTGCATTTGCCTAATATCAATTTTTATTATTAATTAAGAGTTACATTAAATGCTGAACAACTCTATAATTTTGAAGTATAGTCATAATTATATTTTTATTATAATTTTAACTTCATACTGCATTAAACCATTTTAATAAATTGCCCATATTGATTATAATTTTCAAACGTCAGATTTAGAAGAAAAAATTAAGCAAAATATTGCAACTTCAGGTATTTTGACGCCCATTTACAATTTTTTAAATTTTTTCCTGTAGCAAAATTTGCTCAAAAATGTTTATGCGATCCGCAGGGAGAGCCAAAATGACCCCACAAATATGGTGCTACACCCAACCTCCCGGCCCCCAGCCATCGCAACTTTTAAATTTTGAATAGTAATCCACCATTTACGACATATCATTGAAAATTTATTGAAAGGAAACATTTGGATAATACATTCATAATTATTTACCAAAAGGTGATCAGATATGTAATTATGCCATCAATTGATTAACAAATAAATGACAAAAAAAACTGTTTTTCTTTGTATTTTGTCATAAAACTAGATGTGTGTAATTACTTACCATTAGTAGCTTTTTTGCAAAAAATATGTAATTAATTTCTTTTTGACATTTAGTTCATTATGTAAAAGAGAAAATACCGATTTTGTTATTTGGTGTCCGTAATTGAATTTTAAGTATTTCTTATCAGGAAAATGCATTTTTAGGATTTTAACCAATAATTTTCAAACGAATATGCCCTTTTGCTATTGATAAACTTTATTATCCAAAAGTTCTTTGGTGGTACTCAAGCTTCACGCTAACTGAAAAAGTTGAAATTATATTCATTTATGGTTCTGAGAACGGATCTATGTTAAAAACAGCTACTGTTTCTAATCCAAAAAAAGTGCCAGTCATAGATATGTCGGAAATTTAGTTAAAAAATTGAAGAAACGAGGCAGGTGACAATAAGAAAAGAGTCGAAAGGAGAGTACCACATGAAGTCGCTGAGATAGAAGTTTTAGGTCATTTTGTTACAATTCTGACATCTTATATTCAAAAAGCAGGGAATGTTACAAGAATTTCGCGAAAAACGGAATAAATTCTACAATGAAATGCAAACCCTTCAAGAACTTGCTGAAGACCAAAGAACTCAATTTTGTGAAGAGAGGACGGATAAAATTGAAAATGATCCAGAGTTAGTGAGAAACATTTGTTTAAATGATAAATGTACGTTTTTTATTGTTTTCCTAATGAACTTATCTAACGACCCCAAAAAATTAACGTTTAGTTTGGTATCTTAGAAGATATAATTATCGGTTCACTGTTTTTCCAAGAAAATTTAAATGAGGATATCGGCTTAAATCTGATACAAAATACTGCCGAACCTCTCATCATAGATGAAGTAGAGACTCAACGTTGAAGTGACGGAAAAATTAATTTAAATGAAAATTTAATTTATTTCTAGCAAGATAAGGCGCCCCCTCATTATCCCGGTGCTATTCGGCAATTTCTAATGACAGATTGGAAGCAGAGGTCCCATAGAATGGCCACTATGATCTCCTGATCTTACAGCCTTGGATTTCTTTCTTTACGGTCATTTAAAGTGCGCGATGTGCAGCCTACTTAAATAAAAACCTTCGTGGCCTGACAATAAGCGCATGCCGTTAAATTTATAGGGGATTGTTTGCAAATCTGAGATCTCAATTTGAAAACCGCTTATTTTATTATTTAGAAATAACGGTGGATATTTTGAACACATCGTTAAGTAAAAATTTTGTAACACAAAGTATGACGTAAGTATTAAATTAATTATATTGTTTAAAACTTTTTTTTGTTATTTGCTTACTAGATAAATTGGTCACATAAATTACACGTTTGATCACTATTGTTAAATAAATTATTAATATTTTATCCAAACATGTCTTTGTATAGTAGCAATGAAGATGATTTTTCAAAAGCTTTCCAATAATTTATCATAAATGGAGGGTTGCGGTTATGCTGCATTCTGTGTACTTAAAAGCTCTTTGATAAGAGTGGGGAGCCTATTTAACTAAAGAGTGATCCATTATAGCTCTAACAAACTTTAACAGCGATTTTCACATGAAAAAATATGAAAAACGATCTAATAACATCGTGTCTCGAAATCGGTCCCTTTTAGGAAATGTGCAATTATTTCTCTTAATTTTTATGTCATAAAAATAAAATCACTGTATTTCTTTTTCCGATGCACAAACTGAAATATTCCCTTTTTAAATAACTGAACAATGACTGTTTTATTACTTTCTTTAAATTATATCTACTTATTTAGTCATTTATAACTTAAAACGTTGTTAATATTTGAGAGAAATATAGGTAAATGCATTCGAGGTCATCACTAGTGGTGAGCGACATAAACAATAAAACAAATAAATAAATAAAACAATAAAATTTTAATCGTTCCTGATTTCTGTAAGTGTTTTTAATAATAAATATAAATTTAGCTCACATTAATTACAATTTTCAGAGAATTTGCATTATAATAATTCTTTTCAATCACGCTATAGCAATTAGTTCACAATAAATGGTAATCAACTGAACAATTTTTTATTAAAGTTTTAACTTTGTTCGTTGATTAACTACTTTATTTAATTTTATAATTGATGTAATGATTCGTAATAGTTACAATTTACTTAACACCTGTTTCATATGAATTATAGTCTATTTACCATATGTTTATATCAATGTACCGCTCGTCGCTACTTCCCGCTGATTGTTACAACGTACTTGCGAAACATTAATTCGTACAGATCTTAAAAGTTACCATTTTAAATAATAGTTTTTTAAATTATACATAATGTGTTTTGCTTTATAACAAGTCGTACAATCTTTCTAAATATCTCTTCAAATAAGCAAATGTAGTGGATTTCCATTTTCATATGTCACTAATAATTAGAATGATAACAGGAAAACTGGATTATATTATAGGACCCACTTTAATATAGTCGTAAGTATTTTTCTAATTCGTGTATTCTTAAAAAACTAGGGAAAAATCGCATTTCTTTGAACATATTTTACTTAATAAGTGAAGTCCCATTTGGAAAATCTTGAAATTACACATTGCTTGCGTATTAACGAAATTTCATTAAAATTCAATTTTGTTGATTAAAATTTGTAAATCTGTTGACTACATTTTAAAATATGAACTTTCAAGGTGCGGAAAATATGATAAAATAATTTAAAAGTAATTGCTGTTATATTTATTTACTTTACAATATCTTTATCTAACTAAACTGTGTAAATAACATTTCTAAAACACTTATATTTTTGATAAAAAGTCTATTTTTCACTTTTAAGCTGACCGCTTTTAAAAAATATATTTTATGAATTATTAAAGTAAATCATATAATAAAGCTTAAGTAAGACATACACTGATTGAAATGGCAAGTAGGAAGTCAATAAACAATGTATTAAAATGCAATCAGTTAGAAATCAGCCTCATATTTGAACACCTTCGGAACATGATGTATAACACATTCTGACAATAGTCATATTGTTGGATTATCTATGCCACAAGAATAATTTTCCAATACATTCGCCTTATGTTCATTTCCTACTAGTTTGTGATAAATTATTGTGGTATAAACGTGTAGTTTTAAAATGCAAATATTTCCAACATTTTAAGCAATTTGTTGTGTAAAATGTTGTCGAACAAATGTTCAATAGTGTTAACATACGTTGTAGCAATATTTCAATTTCTACAAATTTTACTTGTACTATTCTATTGTGCAGTTAGTTGTCAGTTTAGTAAATAGTAAATTAAAGAGAATAGTTTATTCTTGCTTAAGCTATATTCTTGCCCGAATCTGGAAGTACCGTGGTAATAACCAAAAATTGTTTTAAGTTTAACGTATGTATGTACATATCATATAGCGTTATTTAGTACATAATATATCAGGTTATAACTCGTAAAGGTGAATATAGGGATTTCAATGTTATTTTTTACTTAGTTTTTATTATCGCCCACTTGATTTAATAATAAATATGTAAATGTAAAAAATGTTCACAATTAAAATTTTAATAAGATAAAACAACTTATTTACGTATTATTAGCTAATTCCAAATTATTATCAATTTTAATAGAATAAAAGAGGGTGTACATCAAATAGCTAATTTCAACAACAAAAACTGATTAGGTGTACGATAGTCTAGTGGTTAAATTTTCGCCCCTGTAACTAAGAGGTCCAGTGTCCAAATCCCATTCAGGGTCATGTCTTTTTAACTTTTAAATTAATCTTTTTAAATGTGAATAGTTTATTACTTTACCCATCTTACATATTTTTCTTCAAAATCAACTGAAGAGATCATAAAAACATGTAAATACAACATCAACTTCCCTATATTCACCTATACGTGGTACCACCCGGTATGGGGATATCTCTAATTTAGTAAATTTAATTGATAGATCCAGCGAAATAATTTAGCCTAAAGGTGCTGCGTGTTTCGAATGTAACGTTAGAAGAAGGAATTTTGATTATAGCGTTGAGTCATTGCGGATTTAGTCAAGGTAGATGAAATATTCGACGTATAGGAAATTTGCTTCCTTCTTCCGAGAAGGAAGGCTTTATGGTTTATTGTTACACATATGTAGAACAAAATAAGGTAATCGCAGCTAAATAATGAAAAAATGCTATTTCATATCGATTTTCTATAATACCAATCAACAAACAGGAACGGCGTTACGCATATTCGAACACAATCTTACGCCATCAACATTAAAGAAATAACTGCTGCAGTTTAACAGAAAGAGGATGCCACTTTCTAGTGACATATTAATACTTGGGGCCGCTACAAAGTCGACAAAAATAGGATGAAAATCTATTTTTTAAGCATGTCAGAGATTGAGTCACGCAGGTATTTTAAATCCCAACCTACCTTGGATGTATTTTTGCTATTTCTTAGTTACTACGAATCTTGAAAAATTCATTAAGATTAACTAAAGTGCAATTTATATTAAAGTAAATAATGTCAAATTTAGATAATTTCTTCAATTTTAACTTCTTATTCTAAATTTTGAATTGTTATTCACATGTTCAACGGTTAAGGATGATCATTGCGCTTATTAACATTCAGGGATGACGAGCAATGACCCGCTAGAAAAAGTTTAAAACCCATTTTTTCGTGTATCTCGCTCATAGTAAAGTAATACAGTAACTAATCTATAGGGTTCGGCAAAATCAGCGCACCGGTCAATTATAACTGTTATTACTGAATATATAAAGTAGAACTTTTATATGAATAAAATTAGTGTAAGTTACTTAAATTTTGCTATGAAATGAAAATAATTTCCATTTCCGGTTTTACCGGAATGAATGGGCAATGAATTTAAGTTTCAGTTACAAAATCTTGTTTAAAAGTAGAAAAAAAATTGACAAATTATTGACATTAACCACATTAACCAGTAAAAATGTCAATAATTAGTCAATTTTATATCCTATTTTTAAACAAGATTTTGTAACTGAAACTTAAATTCATTGCCCTGAAGAACGTGATAGAATTAAATTCATGGAAAGCTTGGCTAAATAGAAAAATAGTTTTATTTATTAAAGACGAAAGTCCCCTTAATTAATTTATTATATATATATATATATATATATATATATATATATATATATATATATATAT
>JAHWXV010635973.1:0-17681 GCA_024586415.1 Phrixothrix hirtus
ATATATATATATATATATATATATATATATATATATATATATATATATATATATTTTAGCAACATTACGTCGCCTTTTACTTAAATACAAATTTAACCTATGACCATCTCTAACACATGAAAGCGCTAGTCAAGCAATATTTTGTTTCTTCGATTTGTGGTCTTGTTCTTTGCTCTTACGTTGAAAATTTTGTTTTTTTGTTCATGCACAAGTCTCAGGCTATATATCTTGAATATTTTGAAACAATAATCGCGAATTTACTTTCTACTCTGGGAGAACAGAGTTAATCTGTTGTTATTTCAGTTAATTCTTTTACGTAAACTTTAGAGAAAGAATAAAGTCGTTTATTATTACTATTAATTTTATTATTAGTATTTATATGAACCTGGTGGACTTTTTCTATTTGAATACAAAGTTAACCTATGACCACCTCTAACAGAAGAAAGTGCTAGCTTAGTAACCAACGTTTTTTTCCATTTGAATTCATGTACCGTGTCCTTACGTTACAAATTTTTGTTCTTTTGTCTTTATACACGTCGCAGTCCATACACGTTGATTATTTTGAAATAACCAGTTGTGAATTTACCTTCTACCCTAATCGGTATTTGTATGATCTTGACAGTTGCTTTTTATTTGAATACTAAGTTAACCTATGACCACCTCTAAAAGAAGAAAGTGCCAGCTGGGGGTAAGATTATTGCGGAGAAGCTGTTTCATTACAGATGTTCCATGAAAGTGTACCTGTCGACTGAGTTGTTAACCTTTGCCTTTCTGAGCAAGTTGTTTGTGTTAGTCCAGCATTAGACTTATCGTAATTAATCTATTGATATTTCTACATTCTCGTTAAAAAGTATCGTCTGCCAATTTGGGAGGTGGTTAGTACACAAACAATTTCCATACATATTTTTTGAAGCATCAAATGATCTACAATGTAACTGTCAAAAAATGTAAATATAAATGAGAAAAATTTACTTAACCAAAATTGAGATCTTCTACTATTCCGAGAGCGACTACAAGAACAGCCGACGATTTCATACAAAACGAAACTTTCAAGACAGACAGAACCATCGCGATAGCGAAAAGCTTCGAGGTTGCCTGAGCGGAACCCGCCATGAAAGCGGGAAGAGGGCCAGTTCCTGTGCGAATTTCAAGTTGTAACTCGTCATAAGAAAAAAACAACTTGATTGGATAATTTAATCTTATTAATTGGGTAAAGATAGAAAGTGTTAGTGCCTTCACATATTATCCTACAATATATTGTTCTAGAGATGTTTCATCTCAAAGAGATATTTGTTTTGATTTTTGAAATAGAATATTTCTGGAGCCATGCGTTGGCAAATATATGAAGAGATACGAAGTTTGTACTTTAATCCAGTCAATAAGGTTAATAAGTAAAAAGTTAAGTTTTCGTTTAACAAAATGAAGTAGATCTTGAAAATCCCAATATGACCTTGTCCCAAGGTCACGACAATAGACTCATTGAATACAACTTGTGTTTCGTATACCTTTTTCCAAAATGCCTGTTTCAAAGTATTTTCTTGTATACAAAACAATTATGCAGTCGTATTTCACGCAGTGACATAAAGTAAAAATAGAGTTGGCAGGTATTCAGGACAGCTTAAGAAACGGCTACCGTTTTTCTCCTGTGTACGAAAGTTCTAAATACTCAACAGCTCATTCAGCCCTAAAATTTGACGTTATTTCTGTTCTACAAACCTTATGATTTGAGTTATGACACGAAATTCGCACCAGAAGTAGCGCTCTTTTCGCTTGCATGACGGGTTTCGTTCAAGAAACCTCGGTGCTTTTTCATTCTCGAGATGAAACCGTCAGGTGTTTCTGCAGATGCTGCTTGGACTATATAGTTTTCAACAGTTTTCCAGAATTTAGTATTTATTTGTTCCAATAAATTTAAGACACTGTAACAAAATGTTCGCTATCAAAATTTATAAAAATACTCAGTCAACCTTATGCTTAATAGCAATATTCCCAAAACTTATTTTGATCTTGGTTAAAAGTTCTCCTCTAGGCCTACTGAAAATTACTCTAATCTAATTTGATTTTCCCAACTCGTGAAACATATTTTGGAGAAGTATCCTCACCAAAAGAATTATTTACTGATTACAGTCAAATCGTTAACCATTTGCAATGACTATTTTTCGAGAAGCTTCTTTTTGGCACAGCTTTTCATTACATTTTTATATTTTGGACGTAGAGTAGTCTGGATTTTATGCTTATGCGTATAACTAAACTTTTTTTTAAGTAAAAATTTTAGTAAACACGATAAAATACCGATGAATAGAAATAAAGAACAGGTTACGGTTCAATTGCAAGCTTTTTTGAATGTTTGTTAGGAAATGTAAATCTCCCTTGGTAAGTTTTGAAGCTTGAGATAGAACTTTTGGGTGTGTTACAAACCAAACTTTTCAGTTTTTCTTGTAGCAAGTTATATTACTTTATAGATTCGTATATGGAACACCGGTATTTCACGTATAGCTAATTTTTGTCTTTAAATAGTTTGATAACCTCTCTGAACTCTAGTATGAAACATTTATAGTTGCTAAATGTAACTAAAAGAAATCAAATGTTTTATAGGCAGGGAAGGTTTGTGCAGCTCAGAATGCAGTTTGAGAAAATAGTATAGCATCAAAACTTCTAATAATAAGCATTCGTTGTCAATGTTGTTGATGTAGAAGTTTAAATATTTTCCTCTGAGCACTGTATATTCGAACCTATCCGAGGCTAATTATTTTCAGGGTAAAACATGTCTAAAATGCTTCTTCTTCTTGGTGTTTCATTTTAAAACTTCCTACTGAGAGTTGGAACTCCCTCACGTTCGACTAAATTCTAACAGTGGTGGTGGAATAATCACAGTTGAAGTTGTTCGGTATAAGGGAAATTCGGCACGCTGATGTGATAGCTATAGAAGAAAGAAAAATAATATGATGACTAAGCTTCAATTACATTAAAATTAATCCTTTAATTTGTATTAACGCCATTACTGTACACTTCATTATTGTTTTTTGCAATCCATATTGCTAGTTACTAAATTCGAGTTTGAAGCTCCTTTATAACCAAAATAGTAACGATAACGATTGCTAGTTTTGTAATTCTTTACTGGAAAACGTTTCTTAATTTGTAATATTGATTATTTAATTTGTTAGTTAATTAGCAGTATTTCTGTTACTGATGTCATTATTTCTATGAATTTTTGAATAACTTGTGTATATGGTATTATTAATATTAATGCGATACTGAAAATAAAACTGAATGCTAAGATCAAAAGTTCTATAGTAATTCCTTGTCAAAGTTTTACGAAAAGGAAGAAAAGTGTAATAGTTGCTCATTGATGACGTGAAATACATTCCTATTATTCAAAATCTGCGACTTGCTACAACTTTTGCTCCTTCATCTAAAACTATTCTGTAGCTTTGTCTGTTTAAGTTATTTTACTCTGTATAAATCTCCGAATAAGATATTACAAGATTTTCGTATGAAGTCTATTTCTGCTGATGAATTCATAAGCATATTTATATTAGATCTAATGACGGACATTTTAAAAATTAATGCAGTCAATATTGATGAATTTTAAAATACGATTATCAATGTAGTACAATTTCAGAAGAAAATTTGGCAATCATTAATAACGGGAAATAACTTGCATAAAATAATTGTTATACGTATTATGTAAAATTATACATATGTGCATATAAAATATGCATACATAAAGTAAATTTTAAAATCTTTTCTTCTATGGTTTGCTATTAAAATTCACAAATGTAAATTTTTGATTGATTAATTTTGTCAATCTTTTAAATAAGCTCTTAAAGAAGTTTGCCAAGTACACGATTCCCTCCACAAATTTAAATTATCTCAAATACAAATTGTTTCCCGTAGAATGAATATTCATTTCCGTTTTTAGGGGGCGATAAAACAAAAATCATTATTCAACGGTTTCGGCGATAGAAACGGCAATAATTTTCAGGGAGACGTGTAGGTGGCATAATAAATTAAACACAGGCGAGGGTCTTGTCGCTGTTACCAAATAGGTCATGTTTTCGGCTAACCCTTGATGGTTGGCGCCTCGAATCAGAAACGCATGTTGTAGAGAAGAAGAATTACAAGCTTCGTTTCGTATGAAAATTGGATAATACATCTCTATTCCTTTTTTAAATCAGTATACCAAGAAACATATGTTTCTCAGTTTCCGATGAAAATAGTATTGGCCGGCAAATGTTTGGTTTATCTATATAATCCTAGTATTTTTTGATAAGCTGAATGGACAAATAAATAGGTCACCAAATCCACAGATTTCTACCGCAGATAGCATAGAATAACGTCAGAACACAATGCAGATCAATTACTTTCTGATCTACCGATTACAACTAATCTTGGCAACAGACCTTTCAGACACATGCTTTTCAAAGCACCCGACCCGTGTCACAAGTAGTCGTTTTTATAGCTAACACAACTGATTAAATTTAGAAGTTTCCTGATAGAGTTCAACTTTATAATTAATAGCAGCTTAACATAATTTTCTAAAATATGTGCTACTTTTAATCAGTTTCATTTGGATTAATTCTGGTATGTTATACACTTGAATTATTTCACCTGGCACAACAAAATAATGAAAATATTGGACAGAAAGTCGAAATTAAATCCGTTAAGCTCGGATACAACAAAACTCGACTTTAACTTAGATAAATCCTTCTCTTGCAGTTCCAACTTTATAATAAAATTGAGGCTTTGCTGTTCATTTATTTGAAATCCGAGCTTTGTAACCACACAAAGACAACTGAAAATTTCATTATAATGCACATATAAAACTCGACTATATAATAAATAAGTTTAAATTACATCTAAAATACGGATAGGCAGAGTAGAATATTTTTATACATGTAATTCGTACATATTTTCTGAAATCAAAATATTTACCTAAGTTGTAGGAGTTAAACTTCGTTTTCGTGACAATACAAGATTTAATACTGACTGGATTTATTATACTGCTGCATGCACATGAAATTTGGGAAATATCACTATTAATAAACGGAATGGATATTTAATGGAATCTGTAATGACATTCTTGGATCAACAAGTTACCTTCCTTCATATAACTTTCATTACAATACATTACCATTTAAAATTATACAAAATTAAAAAGCTTAAATATTTTCTGATGCGAAACACAAAAATATTGTTTAATATTAAAGACTTAATTTTGAAATAATGCTAAAAACATACAACCTACTAAAATAAATGCTTCTAAATTTACAAAAAATTTGATGAAAATATCACTGCTATACTAGAATTTGTTATAGTACCACTCCTGTGTTTAATAACTATGAAACTACGTAAGCTGACAATTTTAAAGTACTAACTATATTTCTGCATAATTTTAAGTTTTTTTAATTGCATTAAATTTACTTCAATTGTTCAAATTCGACTTTTTGATGGTGCGCAATACGAATGTAAAATTTTTTGGTTGTTTTTCGAATCATTTCGGCTGGTAAACGAGTAATTTCCATTTCAATGCGCTACCGCAAAATTAGAAAATTGTTTGGGTTTGGAATAAATCTTATCTTTTAGATATAATCTCAAAAATAATCGAGTGGGGTTAAATCAGGTTAACGCGTTATCCATTCAATCGTTCTCCGTCTTCCAATCCACCTGTCTGCAAATTCAATATTCACAAATTCACGAACTTATCTGCCAAAATAAGCTTGTGTACCATCCTGCTGAAATCAAACGTCAAAGTTCATTTCTGGCAACTGCCAAGTAGCAGGAACAATTTGTGCTCTATCATTCCTGGCATCGTTCAGAATTCAAATCCCCCACAATAAATAAAGGTTCAATAACGCGATTGTTTATTATGCCAGTCCAGATATTTAACTATCCCTGATTCTGGCTATAAGATTCAATAATCCAGTGTAACTGCTCAGAAAGAAACTTGCATTATCAGAGAAGCAGATCAGATTTAAAAGTTGCAGTTGCAGCAAGATTCTGTTCATCATGATCTTGTAAAGCTACGCGACGATCAAAATTATCTTCGAAGAGTTCCTGAATTAAATTAATTTTATATAGTCCGAAATGATGCTCTTTTCGAGTATTTGCATGTTCATGTTCAATAAAGCTTTGCAAACTTCCACTGCTTTCGTCATCTGTTGCCGTAGCAGGTCGATCATATGTTGGCAAGTTTTTCACAGTCCTATGCGCTCCAAAGCGTTACACAGGTCACCCAACTATGTAGCTTGATATGGTGTTATGCTCCCCTTGAAATGTTTGATTAACTCTCAATATATCGAATATTTTTGTATGCATGAACTACCAGTCGGGTTTCACAGGTCCCTTATTAATTTTGGTGTTTGCGCATAATTTTAAATTATTTTTTGGTTATTAGCTATAGTATAAATTTAAATTTCAGTACTGAAGAAGTTTTAATTGATACCTGTACAAAACTGATTGTAAAAATACTTAACACATGTCACTATTTATTATGTGTAACAGTTTTTACATATGGTAAGATAATAATCCTTGCAAACATTCTTATGTGGATTTACAACATAAAATTTTATTTTTTACGATTTAATGATGGCTCACACATAAAACAGCGTCTTCTTTTAGCTACTAGTTGGTCAAGGCCCTCGTTAGGCACTTTCTCATTTGGGAGGTTCTCGTCTTTACTTACTTTTATAAGTTGCTTACCTAAACTGATTATAAATTGGCGTCGTTGAATGTTACTAGACGTAACTGACTTCCATAATAAAAATGAGTTCAGTACATTAACATCTATCATATTATAAAAAACCATTAATGGCTATCTTCTTGTCATTTTTTTTACGGTATAACATTGTGTCATTTGGTCCATAGTACCTACACCTGCTTTGGTTGCATTATACAATAATATTATCTCGGGCTTGCACTTTTCACTGTTGTCATCATTTTTTCTACTATCATGTATAGTACCCAATAGAGTTACAATTTTTCCCTTTTTATGGCAATATGAAACTGTCGTTCCATCGTCTCGGAATCCGTAAATACATGAGTATACTTTAAGATTTACCGCTTTTGCCAATTCTGGTGGCAATTCTGGTTTATTACAGCGAATAGTTCCAGAGAGAGAGCGAGTCTCTTTGCCTTATAATGTAGCTAGTAAAAAAATTATGGCTAGTAATATTTCGTCCACTTCCTTCAATTTCCTGGACAAGAGTTTTTATAACCCTTCCTTCTTGCTTGACACTTCTCTCCTCTCCAACTTTTTTTCCTTTATATATGTCCATGCATACGATGTTTCGCTATCACAAATTACCCAAAATTTTATACCATACCTTCCTGGCTTTAAAGGGATGTACTAACTAAATGGACATCTTCCGCGAAAAAGAATCAGCTGTTCATCAACAGTGATGCAGCATTCCGCATTATATAGCTCTCTAAGATATCCATTCCATAGGCTGAAACATTTTTGAATTGGTTGTAACTTATTGTTTGTTATGTTTGCTCTTCTGGTGGTGGCTTTATCAAATCGCAAACACCGTAGCAACTCCTGAAACCTGTTTCTAGTCATAGCCTGATTGAAATGGCACAGCCGTCTTTCTTACTCCAAAGTTGAATTACTGATTCGTTTTGCGATTTATAAACACCAAAAAGTATCAGAATACCCATAAAACCTTTTAACTTTTCAACATCGACAGATTTCCATTTCTCCTTTAAAACTAAAGTACCTTCTTTATTTGTCCATTTACAAATAATTTTCAGTAACTGCTTACGAAAATACAAAAGAAATGTGGATTCAATAGAATCAATCATTCTTTTACTAAAAGCTGTTGGACCTGGACTAAATTTTATTATATTTTTTGAAAGTGTTTTGCATTGTACATGTACTGGCTCAGAAGACTATTCCAAATTGTTTTTAGATTTGTACACAATTGGCGAACTATTAACGACTGCATTTGAACACAAACATCTTCTGAATAAATTTCGCTAGAAGTAGAGATATATTCTGAAATAAAATTAAATTCGCCACCATCTGTTGATAAACTACAGTCATTCGGTTCTTTAAAGGTACTAAACTCTTCAATTAATTGCTCTAATTCCTGCTATACTAACGGTCTCCGTTTATCATTATCCATGGATACGAAAATACAAGTTACAAATCGTAGGAAGCTTATACCAATCATAACGGCGTTCAAATACAAACTGAATAGCATGTAAACGCTCCTCTCATTTATACGCTGCATTATAGAACTTTTAGAATCTGCATAAACTTACAGAAACTTACCACCGTTATCTCGGCATGTTGAAACATTCAAAACGATAATAAATGCAGAACATTAGAACGCCGTACATCATGTGAAACAATTTAAAACTTGTAGAAGCCACTAATTTATGCACGGGCCTTAGAGGACCATTGATAATTTGTGCGAGTTCATTATTTAAATAAAAATGCGTAGCAATTTTATTAAAAAAATATGTATACTTGTAAATATATAACCATCTCAAACAAAACCTTTGTGTCCCAAACATGTAACATAATTATAATAAAAGAATATTAAAATTCAAAAGGGTCTCGCAGGCCCCTGTGATATGCAGAGGGTTAAAAAATTGTTTGTTATGGATAAAGACCGTGCACGATCCTTGCGTCATTCGTAGTTCTGAAAAAACTTGAAAATCACAATTAAATCGTAGCTCACTAGTGTTAACGCAGAATTCACCTATGAGTTACAGTCGCAGAAACCGTTAGGTATAGGGTAAACTTTTTAAAAACTTAGAATTAAACATTTCATTGTTAATAACGCGTAAACAGTTGGGCCGATTTTAGTGAATAAAGGCATTCCGGAAAGATCTTAAGGTCGTAAATACGCTTAGGTAAAAGAAATGAGCGACCGATATTAAAAACAAATTGACATGGCATGGATATCTTGGTTTCAAGGTCACTCAAGGTTAAAAGGCCAAGTTTAATAATTAGATACCAAATAGCTGTTGCATAAAACATTTTTTTGTAAAATGAGCGGTATCCGAAATAATTAGCAATTGCGAAATTGCGGTGTATATGCTTAGAATGTGGGTTAGGATGAACCTAATGTGGGGTACTGCCAACTTGTTAAGTAAAAGATTCTAAACAATTTTAGTTTAATTCTGTCGTTCTAGCATCAATTTCTTATTGTTTCTTTTTTAGAAGACCTAGCCTCAAATATGCACCACCCGGTATACGAGAGTTACTGTAATTGTTTCGGAAGTAGGTATGAAAATACAATGAAAATACAATAATAATACTTCCATTGTTTTTCAAATTTTTCTTGCTTAAAATGAATACACTTTTCATGCGTTCGAACCTGTTGAAGCACTTTTTCCATTCCTAAGGTAGTATAGCAGAAATGTGAGTTTTGAATGCTTCCACAGCATCTTCAGGTGCTGAAAAACGGGTTCCACGCATTTTATTTTTAACAACCGGGAATAAAAAGAAATCATTTGGACTTAAGTCCGGACTGTATGAGCAATGAGTCATTAATTCTACCTTTTGCCGCTTTAAATAATCAACAGCCTGTGATGCTGTGTGACGATGCATTGTCATGGTGCAAGAAGGTCCGACGTTTTGCATTCGTTTTTCTGATTTCATTGCTAACTTCTGGTAAGCAAATGCTTGCATACTAATTAGCATTAACTGTACGACGATCCTCTAAAGCGACGGTACCAACGTGACCAGTAACACTGACAAATTTTGCGACCATTTTCTTTGAAACATTTCGTGAACAGACAACTTTGCTTGTATTCAATTCATCTCGAAATACCCAAACGCGCTACTGTTGCGTTATTTCTGGCTCATATGGATAAATCCAAGTTTCGTCACCTACAATGATGTTATAAACCAAACTTGGAGCACCACGGTTTAATTATTTAGCATTTCCTTGCTCCATTGAACATGTCCCACTTTTTGAGCCTCCATCAAATTGTGTGGAATCCATCGGGCACATAATTTTTTCACACCTAAATTGCCATGCAAAACCGTTGGTATTTGTGTCATGTCAATGACAAGGGTCGATTCTATTTCACAGTATGTCACATGCCGATCCATTTCAATCATCTCACGCACATCAATGTCTTTTGAAACAACACTAGTTCGCGGACAACCTTCGCGAAATTCGTCACTGAGACTACTGCGACCAAACTTGAATTCTGAAAATCAGCCATAAATTTCTCTTTTTGACGGTGCATTGTTACCAAACGTCGAAACAAGACGATCCATACATTGTTGTTCAGTTAAATTACTTTTAAAATCATAAAAAATCATTGCAGAGAAATGTTCCCAATTTAATTCTATTCTTGTCGAAAGTTGTTTATTTTATTGTTAAATATGAACGTTACCAAACGATGTTTTATTCAAATGTCTATGCTAAACAACCCAAGAAATGTCAAATTTTACGATAGTGCCATCTATGATTCTCCAACAACGACGGAAGTACTCGATTCCCAAAACATATGGAGCACCACTCGTATAACCCTTTCCAATCTCCATTGAAGTTAATGGCCTAAATCTTTTTCAAACTCTACTTTGACTTCAAATACCTTAATTTTATATGTCGTAAAGCGAAATTTGTGCGCTATAAAATTTGGCGTATCAGTGTATGCTGTAGATCTCATTCTATGCGTTAATATAGTGAATAGTGCATGAGTTTCAACTTCTCGCCTTTAATGATTGTTTCCATGTATGCCAAAACAACAATGCCTCCTTTCTATTGTGAGAGAAATTCTGTTGGTATCTAATTCGAATTGCTCAGTTTTATTCCTATTTGTATAATCTGCATGCTCACCCAAGTTTTTATATACGAATTCTAATTTTTTGTAGTAAAATGCGTCGGTTTAAACTATAAACGCGTTGAATAGGTAAAATAGTTTTATTTTGTTGCCAATGACTGTCTATTAATATTTAAATGAGTTTGTATTAAAGATCTTGCTTGAGTAGTTGATCTGGTCAGTCCATAACGTCCACAACTTGTTTGTGAAGTTTACACTATTCTAGAGAATTAATACGAATAACGCCAGCTGAGTTAGTTCCATATGCGGAAGCAATTTAAGTGAAAATCTTAGTTAACCACCGAACTGCATCAGCTATTTTGTCAACTTTATTGCAAAGTAATGGGTTATGTTAAAAAAATCGCACATTTTGTACTTGATCTACATTTTAAATAATCGAAATTACATGGTAAACTATTTTGTAGATATAAATAATTGATTGATTAATGAATCGCAGAACCTAAAGTTTGACAGCCAGGTTAGTGGAATCGATCAGGTTATTAGACGAAAATTGTTAATATGTAATACATTGATTACTACTAATTGTTTAAAAATTAACCTACGAAATAGAGTAATCATTTCAAGAATTGATTAGTTAATCACACCAGATTAATCGATCAAATTATATTAACATTGATAGTTAATTAAAAATAATTTACGTTAGTCAGCAAATTTGAATTAATACGATAGCAGGTAGCAAATGTTTATGAATAACTTACAATGTAAGGTACTAGAAATGTTGAGTCATGTCATTCACAAATTAATATTTACATAATATGCATTTCAATTCAAATAAAAAATATTTCTTCAAACTGTGGATTTAATACACACCAAAGGTTGTTTTTCAGGCAGTTTTTAGCGACGAAGTGCATTTACCACAAACGTTTATGAAGTTTCCGCAACTTCACCCACAGCAACTATAATTGCACTTTCTGTTTTGGATGTGCCTGCAAAAAGTATAATATAATCAAGTTTCCGAGCATTTTGCTTAAAACAGACCTTTAAAACATGTAGTTTGCTTCAAAGTACACTTTTTGTGCATTGTTATATAAACGAGTGCTGTATACATTTTGGAATTATGGAATTTTCTGCAGAAACATGAACATGAACGATAATAGAAATTATTTAATCAAAATTGTATAACTTATAATTAAGTATGCCGGTGGAGTTTTTCAAACCTATACCGTATGTCCTTTGATTCGTGTAAACTTTTACCACAAGTGACAGTAGAGTGACAAAGGTAACTACGAATGGATGCGAAGAAAATCCCCATAAACCGCGTGCTTTGAATAGTTAAATTCTTCTTGTTAATATAAAATGCGATTCTTTCGTAAATTAAAGCAGCCATTTCTTAGTTGTAGCAATATGGTTATTATATAAATTTAACTACTGCATTGAAAGATAATAATTTCAAATGCTGAAAATAAGGGATGCCAAAGCATCAACGAATATAAACGCCATAAACAAATTGTAATAGCATTACTTTACATGTCTATATTGTGCCTCAAATGTTTAAAATATGTAATGGGTTATACATCCTGTACAATGTACCAGACTGTTTTAATAAAAAAATAGTTATTCATTAAACATTCATAAAATTTT
This sequence comes from Phrixothrix hirtus, assembly GCA_024586415.1. NCBI lineage: Eukaryota > Metazoa > Arthropoda > Insecta > Coleoptera > Phengodidae > Phrixothrix > Phrixothrix hirtus. The sequence goes on from JAHWXV010635973.1 coordinate 12,391, forward strand.
GTAGCATTTACCTATTTTCTGTTAGGGGTTGTATAAATTAGTATATTATATAAATTTGATTCGCCGCGCTATACTTTTTTTACTATGAAAATCAAAATTAATAAGTAAGCAATTTTATAACAGGAAAATTAACAATTTTAAGATATTTATGCGAATTTTGTTAAATTCCGCAGTATAAACAATTAGATTACTGTAACCAACAAAATCGATCTTTAGTATTAGTTAAAAGTAAATAGTGCTGGTACAATGGCTTTGTTTTGATTGAAAATTAAATTTCCTGGAGAGAAGCTGCTGTAGGAGACATCGCCTAAGTTTGAGCTAACAAAAAAGCATTTTACGCCATTTGCATATACTCCAGGATGTTTAGAAACTTAAGACGCGCCTCAATGCAATGTTTCCTAAAATTACCTTAAAACATCAAAACTTTTGATGCACTTGAATGATTTTAATCTAGGAAATATTTATTCCAGAGCCGTTCATTTTGTAAACTGTGTACTGCATTTCTGAAAATTATGATGTGCTGTTTCGTAAAATTAAAAGTCTAATAAAGACTTGTCCAGAGTTTTCATTATACATTATTTAAAAAACAGTTATATTCATATAACTTTTTGAAGTTTTGCTACTAAATAAGGGACCCTACTAAATTTTTGATAGCGTTACTGCTTATCTACGATTGACTCAAAAATGAGTACTAATTGGTTTATGCTTGTAATTAAAATAAAAACAACAGACATACAAAAACTGCGAATACTCTATGAACCGTAGGACAAAATTTTCTTGTGAAATTCTTTTCCGAGATTATAGTTTTAAAGCTAACCCTGTAATTTGGCATGGCGCTGTTCAAAATTGTCGTATCAAACCATGTTTTCACAATACTCGTTGACATAGGCATTAATTGAAAAGGTATATATTTGTTACAATTGTTAGCTTTTATAACATTATTCCAATTTACACAAACCTGTTTTGCACATTTTCATACCCTACTTGCGCTCTTTAGTGGTCAGAAACCTTTATACATACGCAGTGATGCATTTAACATATCTCTGGTCGTTCAGAAAGCTTCAACAAACATTTTTATCAAAACCACCGATACACACGTTGCTAAAAATATATAAAAAGCTTTAACCAGAAGACATATTGAGATGGTTTTACAGTTCACTGTTAGTTATAGTTTAGTATGTTAATTTCACTATACAACCCAGGTGTCAAACCTCTCAGAGATAACTATCCCACAAACGTATGCTAATTTGCAGTAATGAATAGGTTTAATTAAAAAAAACACAACTCACAGTAAAATGTAATTCCGACTTAGATTGTGTATACCGTAGGGTAAGGAAAATAAACTTAAAAAAACAACCTTACTATATCAAATCCAGGTCTTTTATAAAATGTAATCAGGTCATGTGTATGTAGGTATATACAAAACGTAATTTGAAATAACAGGCTTTTGACCCACCATTTGGTGCAAGATTGAAGGAACAAGCCTGGACAAAACAACTTTATTAAGTGAAATTCCCGGACCAAATAACCTTAGTAGGTGAATTACTAGTGTTTTATGTGATACAACCAGCTAATAGGAATGCAAGTTTACCTATGATTCAATTTGGTATAAAAACGACCTTGCTAGATGAAACCACAACTCTTTCGTATTATTTAATCAGTTAATGGAATCTGATGTAAGCTTATGGATACCAATAAATCCGCAATCTAACTAAGTAAAAAGGCAATTGTTTACAACATGATATACTGTTTCAATCCCTTTTTCTGTAATGACATTCTGGACTAGGAACTGCATTCCAGCAGTATAACATAGAATTAATCCAGATATGGCCTGTTCTAATACGATCTAATTTACACTAAATGTTTCTCGCTAGATCAAATTCAGTTACAATATTAATAGGGCGTTTTATTAATTTTTGGTTAGAAACATCAGTAGATGGGTATTCTTGTATCCAAGGCTCGTTTTGTGCAAAATTTTTTAATAAGAAGTTTTCACGCCAAATAGGCTTACGTGATTTCAATCTTTTAATTGGTGGATTTTGCAGATCAATCAAGATAAGACTTGACATATATTTATCCCATTCTCTTGACGAATGTGAAGCAACAATGGACTGAACTGCAACTAACGAGTAGGTGTTGGCTTAACAGTTCCACAAATAATTTACATGGTTGTATTTAATTTAAAATCAATTTTTCTTATATGAGCTTATGGTATTTAGACTGGGTAGTAATATTCTGCAGTAATAAAAATTAATATCAAATCAGCATACGTAGTACGTGGTGCTTTTACATTGCCTCCCCCCCAAGCTTGATCCAGCTAATTTTTTAAAATTTGTTGCCATTGCCTTGTTAATGATATCTCTTGCAGTGGTCCTTGGAAATAAAGATTATTTGTATCTCTTAAGGGTTTTACTAGAAAATAATCTTAAAAGGTTTTGAGTAACATGTATTACTAAATTAGAAGTATATCTAACAAAAATGTTATACGAGGTGTATTCAAGTTTAATACAAAGCTTTGGTGCTATATCTAATGCAATTCTAAAAATTCAAAATGGCGTTTCTTTGTAAATGTACAAGTATATCTAACGAGTAAGTCTACTGTTATCTTGACTTTAATTATTTTTGATTCTTTTTGACAGTAATGCCCTAACAATCTCTTACAAATTCGGTCGAGCAACAAATTATTACCAAATCCATTATAATAAAAGTGTTATACCTGATTTAATTAGTTGGAGAAAATGTTCTATTTAAAACTCAAGTGTATGGTTGGTGTAAGAAATTATTTGAAGGCCGAGAAGATATCGCAAACTTAGCATAAGCTATTCGACCTCGAACTTCCGTCACCTCTACACACTCGATGCTTGATTTATCAATATTGCTGAAAATAAGCACAGCTATGGTTGATAATGGTAATTATTTATTAAGAATTATAGTTTAGAAAAATGTGTGACAGATAGGCCCAATGGTTGATTTCCTTAGAAAAATAACAGAAAAGGGTTCAAGTTGCAACAGAGTTTCCAATGCACTTCGAATAAGATGTAGAAGCATTTTTGAACAACTTGCTTACTTGTGATAAAATCTTCGTTCATTATTTTGTCTCAGAAAGCAATCGATCAAGATTAGAAAGAAAGTACGTCACGCAATCCAAAACAAAATCAGGAGAAACGTAATGCTTCACGACAATACCTGGCTACATGTTGTCCAACGCACCCAAGAACTCACCATGCCATTTCGCTGGGAACAACTGGATCACCTTGTACAGTCCAGGCCTCTCGCCCAGTGACCATCATTTGTTCTTGCATTTAAAGCGGCACATTTCCGGCCAGCCGTGCACCAATGGTTATCTTCACGGGCGGTCAACTTTTATGAAGAAGAAATACATAAGCTGGTTGTACAATCCGATAAGAGCCCTAATATAGGTGGAAATTATGTAAAACACTGATATAAGGTACTGGTGTGCAAATTATAAATCGAATTCTTCAACAAAGTATTATTTGTAAGTTTAGTAACAATACGGTGTTTCCTGAAAGGCCGCGCCTCGTATTTGCATATAACATTCCGGCCTCTCCTGGTCTAAACTACTTAGGTAATTTATATTATAACATATAGCATAACAATTTACATGTGTGTACTTGTAGCAAGTGGATTTTTAATTTGGATATTATTCACCCTTTATATCAATAACACGAAAAGCATTACAATTCACTTGTTTTTAAGCAAACGTTAGTCTGGTGTATGTAATATTAGGGTAATTAAATGTCTAACTGTTTTCCTTGTGTACCTAATAAATTTTATATCACCGCCTCAAATCTTAATTAGACGAGGCGCGAGAAACGCTGAAAAAATATGCTTTTGCAATTTAAATATATTATGTACAATAATGCTTTAAAGCTTTTAAGATGGATTTGGACCATTTCTTAACAATACATGAAATGATTGCTTAATTCTTAATGAACGTACTACAATTAATAGTAACTATATGCTCGTTAGATTTACTAAGAATATATGTGAAGGCTAATTGTCCTAAAGACCCCGTCCATTTTATATACTTATCTTGGGTATGTTCAATAGTACATTGTATCTAAAAATTAATAGCTTGAAGAGCATGAAGATCCGGTTTATTAATTAATTTGCATATAAAGCTAATTTGCATAATATAAAAGAAGAGAAACCAAGATACTGCAAAGTTTCTTACATCAAGTGAACGATATAGTTAACTGATCGATAGTACTAAATTACATTGTGTAATATTTAAAATATACAGAGATGATATCGAAATGTTGTATAGAAGTACTCGAATATGTATTTTACAACTGCACAAGCATTAGTGGAACTTCCCCGTTTTTATGTTTTTTTTTTGAAGGTATTCAACTAACAGAATGAAAGTTACCTAATTAATCTACATATTTATATGTATGATAACTAAATCGATGATATTTAACTTAATCTAGTCGTTTACATTGAACTACTAGAATCTTCCTTTGTATCATTTTTACGAAATATAAAATATACCGTACTTTAAAAAATAAAGCGAACTTTATGATCATTTTCTTTTTATTTTGGTATTAGTATGTATATAACTAATTTTGTAAAATTTCTATAGTGTTTAAATTCTACTACTTTAACATTATAATACCGGAAATTTCATTCAAGGTGTTTTTCATTTACTTAATAATTGTATAGCAATCAACTGTATTAAACCACAATACACCATTTACTTTCCTAATTTCGCTGTAGAAGTAGTTGTCGAGCTTTTGTTAATATATTTTAAACTAGTCACATATATCTATACCTGGCGTATGTCATGTGTAAATTAACTGACTTTAGTTGAGTAAGTTTATTTTTTGATTAAACATTGCTTTGAGAAGAATTAGTTATTTAAAAAAATCAACCAAAACTCACATTTAAAGTTAATGTAAAATTGACTGAATCCAAAGATGATAATTTATGAAATCATTCGTTAAATTGCGTTTTATACTTATCATACATTTTTAGATGGGGTTTCAACTATGTTTCAATATCATCAACGGAGTCGATTCACTTTGAACAAAATTTTCAAACAGTTTTTAAGGTAGACTTAATAAAATTGGAATCTGTATTTTTCATATGCTTGCTTTCTCTTCGCTGATAAATATCAGCTCAATTTTGTTGAAGTATAATGTATACTATACCAGGGAGAAAATGATACAGCCTTGTTAGACCCTCGAAATTAATATGTATAATTACGCAGTTCTAACATTTAGAAAATTAAAATAAATTAACGTTTATTTTAAATTTCTAAAATATTAATT
>JAHWXV010636069.1:0-16354 GCA_024586415.1 Phrixothrix hirtus
CACACACACACACACACACACACACACACACACACACACACACACACACACACACATATATATATATTTAAATTCAACTTGACCGTGAATATAAGGATCCTGATAGTCCCCACTCAGTGGCATCAAAAGGTATTCGTCGTTTAGTTTTACAGTTATTCAACCTTTCACATCGTAAAAACCTCGTCAATTGGAATTCACAGACTAATGCAAACCGTTTATGGTGATCAATTTGAGTTGTACAAAGAGCTGGTTAAGACAGTTGAAAGATGAAGCAGGGTAACCAGGATTGATTGTGAAACCATGAAGTGATGAAGTTTATCGATATTATTTTTAAGAACTGATCTGCGGAAAGAGAAAGTGTTGTTAGAATAACAGTTTTTACGATGAGTAAATTGTATGCTGGTGCACTTATATTACGCAGAGCTTATGTCAAAGGGATACGACAATACTATTGGATACAATTAAATCGGAAAAATCGCATTTTCGATAATTCCAATTGACAGAAATTCTTCCGCGGGTAGTAATTCGCCCTGTTTATACTGATTTCGAGATTTCGATGTTTTCTGGAAAGGAACTATTCAAACTAAAGTATAGCGGAGGGGGAAATGTTGCACAACTACAAAGAATCGGTATTATACAGATGTGTTTAATGGAAATTGACCTAGTACAGTGCAGAAGAAACTTTTCAGCTCACCATAGTGAAAGATTGATTTATCGTATTACAGTATTATAGTACGCACAACTTTTAACAGCTTACTTTACTAATAGAATATAAATTTTATCTAATAACTTATCAATTCCCATTAGCGATGTTACATATATTTTTATTTGAACTCGCTGATACTAATTTTGATTAATTAGTTGCGTTATTGTCCTAAAGAGACGATGACTTTTTAACATAAATACTCACACTTCAATGTAAATTGTAGTTAATAAATATTTGTATTGACTATACCTTTCAGATCACCTTATTAGATCAACTTGACGGAGTTCTACTAAATTAAAAACTGTTTCTATTAACTTCATAAACATAATTTTACTTATCTTTTAACTTATAGGGAAAAAAATTAAAAGAAAAAGTTTCCTTCTTGAATTCTCGTTGTAGAAATTTTAGTGAAAATTCACGTTTTTGGATAAACTTAGTCCGAACACGCACGCTTGTATGTGTGTGCTCGCATGTGTGTGCGTGTGCGCGTGTATCTGCGTGTGTATATGTGTGCGTGCGTAAGTGCGCAAGCGCGCGTGCATTTGTGTTTATGTGTGTATTTACCTGTGAAAGGGGAACTCGTTAAACAAATGTAGATAAACAAGATTTCGTATTTAAGTATGTATCGTCCCAAGAACTTAACCACAGCAGTTTGTTTAAAGTCGGGTAATCGGAAGAGCCACATTTCTGTGCCCAGTTTTGGTTTTCGGCGTTTTTCAAAATCGGTTCGTAAAACTATTAGTCGAGACTATTTTTACTGTTAACTCTTAATAAACTAACGCTGAAAGCAATTGTCCTAGCTAAATGAAGGTTTACAGTTCATGCCAGGACTACCCTTGTATGTAAGGTCAAGAATTTGGTTAGAAATGATTAACCAAAAAAGGTGCTGATTTATTTCTATCGTATTAAGATATTTTGCGACTTTTTCGTTTTTAGAGTTTTTCTCTAATGATTTAGTTAAACCTAATATATTTTTAGCTACTTAATTTCCAAATTTACGAATATCAAGTGACTAGAGGATATTATTTCAAACAATGCACCTCAAAAGTTAAACATCGTAGAAAAGTTTTGCATTTAAGTTTGCTACGTTCCTAACACACGAGGGCAAGAATTTGGATAAAACAGAATGTCGCGATATGCTTGCGATTTTTAAACTTTTTTGCTATTTTCTAGAAATTGGTTCCGACAACGACTTGCCACCTTTCTTACGTCTGTGATGTCCCTTTACATTAATGCTTCCGTGTCCCTGAGAGAATGCCTGGAAGCATTCGCTTAATTCTAACGGAGAAAATCTCCTGAGCTGAGCAGCGTTATGTGTGTCCAGTAATTTGGATGGGTGGCCGCTACAATTATCGTTCTTAAAATAAACGTAAATAAACAATTGAGTACGTTATTTAAATATCTATTGAGTTTTTGTATAAATTGATAAATTATTTCTATTCACACATTAAAATTCAATTCTAATGCTTTAGGGTAAATATATAGGGAATTAATTGATATCAATAACTTTAAATTAAATTTTGAATACGCAACAAAAGTGGCGTATTGTCTAACCGGATTTCTACAAACGTAATCAATAATGACATTTAGTTCAAAGCTATGCTTCCTATAAATTCAAACAATACAACAGAATAATTCTTAAGGGCCATATCCAATCATAGTTTTCTAACTAACGGTTAATATTACTAAGATGATTTGAATATTTTTACGTGTCTACAAGTAATTATATACCTACGATATTAACGACATTAATATAGTTACTCAAATTGGAGAGATCTGTAATATAGACCTACGGAAGTGTATTTTAAAATATAATTGTGAAAACTATATTACATTTTAAAAATTGAGGTAAATTGTTCGTCAGTATACCGTAACGATAATGAATGAACATATATTGGTCGCAATCCAATAGAGCATGCATTTATGCATGTAAAAATAACGTATTTGTTGTTTTTTGGAACATTTTATATAGCAGTATACAATAAATTAGAATGTTTCGATAAATAAGGTTTGCAAAGATTTTATTACTTAAGGCACAATGATATCCGTACTAATTACATTATAAACAATGCTTAATTAACAGGTTTAAGTTCATTATTCTCCGGCGTAGTATCGAGATAATTTCTTGGTGTAGCCCAAGGTTGAGTAAGAAATAAACGATCCTTAGTAGAGAATTACCTGTATTTCTTCGCAAAGTTTGACGTTTAATTTGTATTTACGTCTTGATAATAACTGCTTTAATATTAATGGCATGGATATCAGATGCTACCCTCTATTTGATATTATAGATTTTTCTTGCAATTATTTTGTAGTAATTTTCATTTTATTCGGAGTATGTTCGTCATGTACCTGTACCGGTAATATGTATTTGGGCTTCAGTTTAGAAGAAATTGCATTTAGATAAATAAACAATAAATTTAGTGTAGCTTTAACTAATCTTAAGTACTTGGCATACAAGATACACTATCAATCTAGGAAGAACTACGTTTAAAAATATCATATTACTTAATTATAAGATCACTGAGATTTTAATGAAAACAAAAATATGTAAATTTAAAAATAAGCAATGTAAGATGTGTAAAAGCTAAATTTTATTTCATAGAAAGTGACAGATTTTGAATTAAGAAAGTCTAATAGAAAACGCTCCTATTAAGATGGGTACCCAATGACTCAAAGATAGATTTGTATATGAAAAATGACTGAATGGTATAAAAAACCTATTGTGAAGGAGAGACCGCTAGATTTGTAAATATGACGTAAAATATAATCCTGAGGCCGCTAGATTTGTAAATATATCGTAAAATACAGTACTATTGGTATACGAACCTGTTTGACAATTGCGCGCAACATTAGTCCTTAATTTGATTCTCAATAAGTTTATAATTGCCTTTAACAGTATCTTATGAAAAGCATACTGAAATCGGTGGTCAGACATCTAAACGTAATTTCTTATATGTACTTAATTGCTAACTATACAAATTTAAACTAATAGTATCTTATTAGTTAATAAATCATAAGGAGTTTATAATATTATGAAATTTCTATACAATGGGATAGTCAACTAATTTAATAATGTTTATTATTTTAACTCAAATAAAATTGGTCCCTTTATTTAAATAAAGAGCAGGGACCTTATTAATGTTATTTATCTTATTTGTAATACTTAGAAAGCTTCTTATTACTCATTTAAATTATACCATCAAGCTAACTTTGTTCGTTAATTAGTGTTTTAAAAATGATTATTTTTCTTGAATTTTGCTAAAAAATCAATGATGAAATCTAAATTACACTTAACATAAACTTAAAAAACGAGCAACCGGATATTTCTAAGAATGTAAACGGTATCGATTACCCAACTGAATACTTCTATTCCAAAATAAGATTTACAATTTACTGTTTAATGTGAGGGTGAAAAATGGTTTTTTGTAATTTCTATTCTGATGTTAATTAAATGAATTGAGCAGTACTTTAAAATCATCCAGGTATAATATAATAACAACCGTCAAGATTAACAGAGCATTAATTGTCATCACATTCACTATCGTTGTCAGTACCATCGATCGAGTCACCTGTATTAACAATAAAACTGAAAGGTCTAATGTAGTCTAGAATAGATTTCGTTTCTTATGCCGATTAATGACGTGATTAATTTGTTATTCCATGTTTCAGGTGTCATTTTGCTTAAAGCGTCTTTCCATAATTCCATAACATCTGCGTTCTCTGTTGCACCTTTTATAAATGGTTTGTTGGTAATATCCTTTTACACTGGCCTATGCTATTCCTATTGCGTTGAAATAGAAATGTCAAGGTGGCAGTTGAATTATTTCAGGTCCACAAATTAATGCCAAATTATGAATACAGTATTGTTCAGGCTTTTCATGTCTTTACTAAAAGAAGCGGGAAGAGTTATCCACGAAAGGTATATTTTCTCGTTTTAGGCGTTGCTTTATTTCGTCTTTCTTTGATCTAGCACTAGGTTGTAGATTTCTTTTTCTAGAATGACAACTAGTGTTGTCTAATATTATTAGAGGGGGTCTTTCCAATAATTTTTTGAAGATCTCCGAACCAATATTGAAATAAAGTTTCATCCATGGTATCTTGGTAGTCAGCCCATTTATTTCTTTATCTGAAAGTTAATCTGGAGTTGAAAATATATTCATTTACAATACCCGCATCAATGATTATAAGATATTTGCCATTGGAAGAAGAACGCAATTGATACACATCTTTAATACCCGCATCTTGCCATACCCATTTAGGGCAGCTGTTGCTAAAGATCCTCGTTTCATTAAGGAAAACTATCTGTGTATAATTTTCACTGCTTTAGATTTCTATATAGTGACCACTAAAAATATTTTTCTTAGCTACAATGCCGCTTCTTTCGCAAAATGTTTGGTGGTTATTAAACTTTTTAAATGAGAATTCTAAGTGTATAACTAGCCTGTATAGTGATAATCTACCTATATCATAAACATGCCTTTTCGTTACTCCGTGTCTAATGTTATATGTTGCTTTTGAGCGTACATAGATTACACAGCATTATTTACTTCGTTTTTTAGAGCGACCGATAAATTATCAGTCTTTGATATACATTTCTTTTCCTTAAAGCTTTTAAGTTTGAATTATTTCATTAAAACGAAGAACCGTTAATAGTTGACAAAGATACTTGAAAAGTGTCTGCCTCGTTGCCTTATTGCCAGCAAGGAGCTTCCTTTGGTTTGTCTTTTTTAAAATGGTCATAAATTAGTATATCTGACGGCCTCCTTTATTGATATAATTTATATTTGAAGCCATACACAAATACAGTTATCACATGAAGATACGTATCTAACTGTACTGGTATGTATTACTATGTACATTTGAAAAATATACCTAGCTATGAGTCGTACAAAAATCAAAGGTAACGTTCTATTGATTAATATGTGAACTGCATCCAATAAAATAGATGTATTAAATTATTTTTAATTGTTACATATCTTACACTAATTAATATACTAATAACATATTGACATCACTACCAACAATTTTAAAACTAGATAATAGAATACATAATTTTGATGATAAGTTATTCCAACGAAATTTAAGTATTGTAATTCATTTTTGTTTATTTTCGTCTAGCAGGAGCCCTTATTTAAGGTAAGAGTTCTCATGAAAACTAGTCTGTGAACAAAGTATTATAACCAAAGTTGTCCTATACGAAATTGATTTTTATTATTTTCGATAGATTAAATTTATGAACTTGACAGGAAGCTGTTAAGCATAACATGATGTAATTGGATATGATAGTTATCGCGTCTTGGCCAATATATGCATCCAAATTGGGTTATTTATTGGCGTGGTGTATTTTCTTTCGAGTAAGAGCAAACCAGAACTTGCAGCACAACTTTTCTTCTAAATTAAGAATGGTAGAGTGGCATACGTTTTTCCCATTGAGCTTTAAGAAGTCACAAGTGGCATGACCTGGTAGAAATTTAGGGGAAACAGTTAAATGTGGGGTCATCGAATATTACTCGTAAGATTAATATCTTCACTGTTCTAGAACATTCTGACATAATGGAACTTCCAAAGAGCGTGAATGGCACAACGTATATAGAGTGGTTATTTTTAACGTTTGTATTTAACATGCTTCATAAACGTAATTAAATTTCAACCATTTTATATTACCTGGAACTAACCGTCTAAGAAACCCTACAACATTTAAAGCATGTGGTCAAGCTAGCACATATCACACCGAAATGCAAATATGGCGCTAAAAATTATTACATTTCACTGCGAAAGTCAATAGAAATACCAACATGCCTGACAAATGCACGTAATTTTCAATAAATAATGGACGGTAAATGTTATTAATAAATACAAACATATCCGCCAGAGATTACTACATTTTCCCTAAAATACATTTGGTATCTTCTTTCTTCCGAATCGATTTCATCGTTTCGAAAATTCTGAGAAAACGGAAATGACCCAATTATACAATGTGTTCCATTTTTAGTACCAATATATACAATTTTTCGTCCACAGATTTGTAATCCATAATCAGGAATAGGTTTTTCTTTAAAAACGGTTTATAACTTTTATAAGTAAATAATGTTTCAAAGTTGTACTTTTAAATCAACGTTAAGGTAAATACCCAAAACGGCGCTGCGCTGGATGTTCTGAAAAATTAGTATAACCATTATATTCCTGAGTAAATTTCACATAAAACCTATACTTCTTACGCCTATATTCTATTCATAATAAGAAAATTAATATCCAAAACGTTTCATCCGCAGATTTGTAAGTCATCATCAGGAATACTCATAAAGTAGTGCTTATATACACAAAGTTTCGTCTACAGATTTGTAGTCCATCATCACAATTTAGAAAGATCCTAGCAAATCAAAGATGGTCGCCGAAATAACTAGATTTCCCAATACTTATTTCGGAACACCCTGTATAGAAATTGGAATGCGGAAGTGTCATTATAAGTAATTAGAAAGTAATTATAAGTACCCTATTCTACTCACGTTTGAAGCGGGAGCTGTTTATGATACCTCTCAATTTTCAAGTCAACTGACTAATTGCAAATTTTCGAATACTTTCTAATTACTGCGTATATTATTTACATACATACATACATCGCATTACTCAAAATACAAATTGTCGCTGAAAGTCTAAGTCAACCATGCTACATGTCTGAGAAGAAAACTGCTTCTGCGACAGATCATTAGTGTTGGAAGAGTGACGAATAAAAAGATATAAATTACTTTGATAATACTGCTTAAACAAAATAATTATGGCTTCATTACTATATCTTTTCCATTGCACGATGCGTGAGGAATGAAAGTAGACTAGGTTAAATTTAATATCTTCATCATATTTCGGTAAAATAAAATGTGTTCAGGTACTAGTTGTGCTTCAGCAGTTGAAAGCATTCATGATAAGTAATTTTCTCCTAAAGCTGCCGATTGAGATTAAAATAGCAAAAACCGGATTAAAACGTGCTTTTTTGAAAGATACCTAATCTAAATGTTTCCTTGGGGTGTATGAATTAATCAAAAGTGCCCATTTCTTGGATGAATACCTGATGGTATTACAGACAACGATAAGTTAATACCTGAAGCTGCTGACACATATCAACTTAAAAATAATAATGACCATTTCTTATCAAGTTCAAAGCTAACTTAAAATATGATCAAAAGTAACAGCTGTTTTATTGTTTCAACCTTATAAGATTTTATTATACGGGAAATTGAACAAAATAAAGTTCTTTTTGAAGTAGCAATGGTACCCAAATTAGAAAAACTCTATTATAACTGTTTAGTTCCAGAACTAATAGATCCGAGGCATATTTGAGGAATTAGCATAAGAGACACTGCTTCTATTATAGATGTGCAAATAAAAAAGCCAAATATGTTAAAATCACCTAGGATCTTCACTGGGAAAATGCTTTGTTTTGTAAAGGCTAAATAATAATGTGCTAAATTTCACACATCTTCCCCGATTTAGTTTTTAACCTTTTTACAATTAATTAAGATACTATGCATAACTTTACACGCTGCTGGTTTTCAGTATGTTTATTTTTTGTAGATCAGTATTACTATATTTAATAAACATCACAATAATCAAATTTTTAAATATAAGTATCGACAGTGTAGCAGAAAATGGAATTTAGTTTAATCCGGCCCCTTGTTAGATAGTAAGTAAGTTACCATCCAGTTGTGTAGCCAGCAACCAGTACTACAAAGGCGTTCTTAACAGAATTAAACATATATTTTGATAATTACTGCATTTATTCAATTTTACATTACTTCGGTTTAGCAATCGTTGCCATTTTGGTTGGTTACCCATTATTCCATCTATGATTAATATTCAAGTTCTCTTAAAATCCATATTTACCAATTGGTAGAATGTTTGTAACCAATTAATATTACCTTTTATCTAGTCTTTCAGCAAGGCGTCGAATAATGTGCTTGTGAAGTATCTAAACTGATCATTAGTACTCCTGTAAAGTACTCAAATCTGGGATTACGATGAACGCATTTTGGTAATATATGGCTTTGGCGACCATACATTCATGCTTTGTCGGCCGAAATAATAGGTTTTGTTGGTTAATTAAATACAAATGATTTTTACGCGATTTAATTAAAATATTTCTTAATCCCATAATTTCAAGTTTAATTCAATTTTCTCACCTTAGTTTATTTTCAATAAACTGCAGAAGTGTTTAGAATTCTGTACTGCACACTTAAAGATTTTTACTACTGGTTGTAATAATGTACATTATGTAATATTTTTAGCTTAAGTTAAAGAGTACTAGTGTTGAATTACAAACAATAGAAAAATTATTTTTTGTGTTCCTCAATAATTTTTAGCGTTGTCAGTAATTTGTATGTCTATCTATCGCGTGTATTATAATTAGGGTGCTAAATCATACGTGTTGATAAATTTATTATTAATTTTCAGTAGTTTCAAGTTTAACCTCGCTTGCGATATCCTTGTTTGTGTTTCAAAATTTTCGTAATATTGGTGGCACATTACTTGTAAGGTTTGCAAATTAAATTACCTAAGATTTCTCGCAGCACTCGATAACAACTGAATTATTTAATTATGTGATCCCAATGATTCCAGCATCTTACATTTCAGATTCTATTTATTTTGTAGTATAGTTTGAATGAAAATTTTGCGTATGCAAACTTTCTTCCCTCTTTAATAACAATAATGAGTACACAACTACAATCTATAATTGACTAATGTCCTTTCCACTTCCAAGGCCAGATACTGCTCCTAATTTTTAAGTTGATGTGTATAAGTATATTATGAATTGAAGTTGGTAGGACTGTGCGATTAATGTTGCTAAATTATGTGAATATAAATTAAAATTTAGAAAATTATAGTATCAGTAACATAGAATTATAATCCAACTAAAATATTAATCCAAAATAGTTTACCAATATAAATTTGCAAATTTACAAATGCATTGATTTTATTACATCAGGTATACATCGGCTTTATAAGTTTCCTAGTCAATCATAGATAATCACAAACTAACTAGTAAAAATGTATTTGTTAGCTGAACTAATTTTGTTTCATAGCAAGGAACTCTAGGTAAATGACCCAGTGGCTCTATTTGAGTTGTTCTCCAACATTAATTGAACCAACTTAAGTTTCGTAGTACGGAAGGGTTTATGCCAATATTCTCGTTATTCAGATGAAGGGCTATTTAACTTACAAATTCTTGTAAATCATTACGAAGTAGGAAGCAGACAATTCATTATTTGATTAACTTGATTTTTACTATTATGTATTAGATTCCGAAATGCTTTTCCCCGTTCAGATATTACATATTCGTTCTGGTAAAATTAAGTAGGTATTTAGTTTTTCCGAACAAAGTTATTTGGAATATACATATACCAAATATATTTGAATTGTAAAAATATTTGAGAGTGAATATTGACTGTATATACAGTAATGAGGTTTTTCACGGTTATATATCTTATATTTAGTATGTAACCATCAATTGTTGAAGCATTACCCTTTGTAAAAGAATGATGATCCATTTTGTTATTTTTCCCATTACCAAAACCAATGAAGGAATTATTCCGAACATAAGCAATCTCATAAAGCTCTAATTTTTATAAGTAATTAGTATATTGTATTATGGACTGCTACCTGGTTATGAAAATACATCACAAGGATTACAAAGACCATACATTGTAATATACAGGGAGTACCCGTTTTTTTGTTCATAACTTTCGTATGTGCTAAAACATGATAAAATAATAGGATTCTTTCCTACGATATTTTTCTTTAAAACAATTTGTTTTCTTAATACTGAGCGTTAAACTTTTAAATATCAATTTTACGTTCTTCGTTATCTTCCAAATAGATTAAGAGTTGTTTTTAAAATGTTGCACGCGGTAAGAACAATAAAATACCAATGTTTGGTTAAAAAAAAAGAAGGTTTTCTATTTACAATATATTTTTTAATAATTAACATCATTATTTAAAGGTGTAAAGATGTGTATCTTATAATAATTGCTCCAAGTTATACCCATTGTGTTGGATGCAGGGATGACACCTATTTCTTAAAGAACGTCTTGGCAGAATTAGTGTATTGATTTACTTCTTCACAATCATGTGGAATGCGATTAATTATATGTGGTTAACTGAACTGGATTGCCCCGCTGTACCCCTTTCTAATATCTATTCAATTCACTGGTCATGTGCTGCCCGCATTAATTTGTTTACTTCTCTTAAATATGTAAATTGATTAGACTTTAACATTTTTACTGTGGTAACGGATTCCATAAGACAATTATTTAAAAAAAAATCTTAATAAGGAAGACTTCTACCGTATTCTACTAAGAATAGCTTTTCATCGGCAATGAATCATAGATTTAATGTTCTTATACAAAGGTAGCTTTTCATTTTGGGCGTAGAAGTTTAAAAGGTTTATACGAGGGTTGCCTTTTATGTTGTTACAAATGACCACTAGATGTCGCTAGTATTTGTGTATAACTGTTTTTATTTAAATAAAAGGCAACTTTTTGCGTCCACTAAAACGTTGTTCAACATCTAAATAACTATTAGTGTGATTACCTACCCTCAATACTTATTTAATGTTATACATATACTTTAACTTTCTACAATAATTTTAGCCGTAGCTTTTAAGTCTAACTGTAAATTCTGTACACCCAGCATCATTATAGTTGGTGGTACAGTAGCACCCCTTTAAATATAGGTCACCTAACTATTCCTTTACATATTAGGCAGAGCACTACGCCTAATATATACCTTTAGTTATAAGTTTAGTTTTACAATCATAGCTTTTAAGTTTTTTATAATAATATTGTACATAATTTATGTTAGAAAAAATAAAACCCGGTTGGTGTTCTAAAGGGGGTGGGGTGTCACCGGCGCAAGCGTACTTAACCCTCATTACGTCATTATTACTCATCGCTTCATTCGCCCACGCACAGTAAATAAAGTAATAAGGATTTCCTACCTTGATAATATACGAAAGAATGGAATTTTTCATAACGGAAATGCGATTATCAATAATACTATTTCCATCGCATTTTAGTATTACTACAACTGTATATAAACACCTTGTCTTTACTAATACAGTTAGTTAGAGATCTTCAAGTCTACGCCGAGCTTCGTGCTGAAGCTTTCGCCTCCAGGTCGTGCCCCGTTGTGCACGCTACCTGCTAGTGCCTCTTCACACTCAACAGTAACTGAGTACGCATCACCGGTATTATTAATTGTCGAACACAACATCGACTTAAACAATCTACAATTGTTTTATTTAAAATTACGAAGTGTTTTCGACGCCAACCAACACCGAAGACACGTTATGTTTACTGACATCTATTTTTGTATCAACTTAGTTCAGTATAATTAAGATTGATTGTCTATTGAATTTATAGAAGCTATTTTTCCTTTGTTCATTTATTTTAAGATAATTGAGTTTGCTTTGTTTAATTGTTCGATAATAATTGAGCTTACCTTTTAAATTATTTTAAAACAATTAAAATCGTTTGACACAAAATACTACATCAACAGATAAATAACAAACAAATATGGTTTAGCGCAATAGCTTCTCTGGCCGTCAATTTCCATGTTCGTTCATAAGTGGAATACTTTCAGTAAATTTTCTGGTGATGTATCTACTTAGTTGTTTTATAAAATGATTTTCTCATTTGTCTCCTAATTTAAAATAGTGCATGTAGTTTAGCAATGATTTCGCAAATAACGTGCTTTGAGCCCACGATTGTAATATTGGTCGATATTTATGAAACATTCCTTTCGTGTCTCGTATCCATAATATTACAGGTAATAATAATGCTTGATCGGATGATAATCCGTCCCTGGCATGTTTACTTGCCGTTCTAGTTATCGTTTCTTTGTCATTGTTAGCCGTCATTTGATAATTCCGATGTGATTTTGGCGGAGAAGCGATTTGTGTGGAAGAGTTGGATCGGAATTGGGCATTTTACTTAACTGCATTCCCTCATTCTAACAGCAATCGATATGCAGCTTATGTGATGTCTTTTATTGCATTTCTTATAATAAATCTTTAAAACACAGGTTTTTATAGTATGACCCTTTCGCAAGTAATTTCATCAAAGATGGGAATTTCACGTTCTAGTATAAAGTTACTTACATATAAGCGTAAAAGGTTTCCATAATTATACAAAGTCCGCGAACCTTTGCAGATTAAGCAACTGAGTTTGCTTGTTGAAACATAGGAATGATCGTCATAATTAATCTTTTCTATTTAGGTGTGTTTTATTGTTCCTTTAGTGGTTTCTAACAAAGTGCAGGACTAGTTTAAGAAACTTGTTAAATCTCTTACTATAGGTAGTTAATCTGAAATTCTACGTTTTCCCATTGATAAATACCAAGTTTATCTAATTTATTGCTAACCAAAGCATCCCACGAATCTGTAGGTTATTCCAATATTTTTTAAGACGGTATAGGTTTAATGAGATTACCGTCGAAATTAAGTAACCCTAGTAGTGACTCTTTTCTTACAGTATGTAGTTCGAAAACTGCCTTGGCGTAATTGTGCATGATAACTTGGTTATTTTCGTACCTATTATGTAAAAAATACAAGAAAGGGTGCTCCTTCATTCTTTAAGGGCGATTATAAATATTGAAACTTCACAATTGCAGAAGTGCTAGTGTTTTCGTGAATATGCGTTTTGAATACATCCCGAACTGCATTCAAGATTGATATGATCCTCCAAAGCAGATAATGCTAATAACAGGAAGTCGTATATATTATATTTGCGCTAGTGGTTTGGTGCGATCCAATTAGCTCATTTACTTATGAAATTGCTCAATATTTCTTCAAATTACTCTACTTTCGGGACGTTAATGTATCGAGAACAACCTTATGTGGACACTAACTTGGCATCAATACAGTTTAACTATTCACAAAGTGGTTGAATGTGTCCGGTTTACCATTTTCTGGACAACTGCAATCGTTGGGATTTCTTGAATAGTTATAAACCAGTTAGACCCACGTGAAGGCTTTTGCGATAGGAATTTTAAGGTGTTATATAAAAAAAATATTTAGGGACTCCCCGCAAACTTTTCTGTTTTTAAGATACGGTAAGCATGCAAAGGGGCAAATACAGGGTAAGTGCATTTTCCTATATTGCAGCAGTTGAAAATTCGATTCGCTTCTTAGGACAATTCCAAGTTGAGTTTTTTATGGGCTCAGCATAAAATCATCTAACGTTTTCTTTTATTTAACTATGTAATTTTGAATTGGGGTTTCATACAGGATTCTATGAGTAGTTAATTCGCTAAGGACGCGTGTAGACTTACTTCTACATACAAATACGTTTAATTTCTATAAGCACGCACGTACACAAACTATTTTCTCCTTTTCCCCTTCCATGTGTTGCTTTAAACTGTAGGTACACGACGTAGATGTTTTAACAAGCCCTAACACTGAAAACATTGATTTCGTATGTTTTCTTCAGTGCTTTTTAATATCTTGACAGAGTCATGTGCACATAAATCAGGATGAGGTATTAAATTTTATAATTTTGTCCACTTTGACGTTGGAGTTACAATTTTATTTACAGATCCTTTCACAGTCTGATAATATGTAGTCATATACAGAAAAAAAATTAATCTGATATTAATGATCTTAAATGATTGAGTATGGTATCATTGTTATAATACATAATTTACTATTACAATAGACAAAAGTAATAGTTGGTACGAATTTTATTAATTGACCGATTATCACTTATATTTACATAATGGTTCCGTGTTCATTATTATAATACAATATTGTCATTAATTCAATGTAAAAAAAAATGTGTATGCAATAAAATTTACATTGATATAAAAAAATTTCTTTAAAACTACAACAAACATTTATTAATGTAATGTGGTTAGTACTATGTACTATTAATCATCATATTGCATTATAATAATATGTTACAATAATAGCTTAATTGTCAATAGTAATTTAAGCTAATATAAAATTGTTTAACTTAGTACAGATAAGTATCAGTATTAAAGTTTAAAAATTTTAGCCAATGTTTACAAACGGCATTTATTAATGGTTAGGTCATTGGAAAAAGGTTCTGCATCATTATTCCACATATTAGGTATACCGTTGAAGTTCGAGATCTTATGAGAACGCCAGTATGCCGCAATTATTAAATCATCGGCACCAAGCTGCGACGATATTCTACATCAAGTGTCCCTTGCTCAGTTAATCTGCAAAAGCTATTGTGATTACTTGCTTTACATTTATTAAATCTTTTTTGATTATACATATGTACGTACGAACAAGGTAATATACATAGTACATACATACATATGTACGTATGTACATATGTATATGTAAAATATATACAGTGAAGTGCATTTTAGTTTTTGTTTACTAGGATATAGTGTCACCGGGTAAGATTTATTTACATATAATATAATTATTTCAACTTTCAAATAATATATGGAGAAAAATTAATGTCTCTACAAGAAGTTTTGAATTAACACTACATATATTTAAATAACAAATAATCTTTAAAATTCTACATGCGTTTTAAAGTTTCCTCGAGTCTGTCTTACTGCTCATCAGCCATTTCACACATTTTTTGCGATTCTTCTTTTAATATTTCTGCAATACGTTTTTTTTGAAAATAATAAATTCATCAAACCATAAAGAATATTGTTTTGTATTTTGTGTAAAATTTTGAAACATTGAATAATATAAATTCAAATTATTTACTTAAACTTGGGTACCAACTTTATATACAGTCAGACAAACAATTGAGCGTACACTTTTCAAAAGAACCTATAAAAACATCAAAAAAAACTTTTTTTTTAATAAAAACAATAACAATTTTAGAAAGAATACTAATTTAGTTAATTAATTTATTATAAAATATAATACTTTAAACAACCCCTACAGTGTAAAGCGATAAAATAACAAATTGTACCTTATTTCAGTACCAAACTATTGAGCCTAAAAATTGTACCCTTAATAATGCAAAATCTACCCTTAATTAGTATTTTGTAGCATAACCTTTTGCTGCAATCGCGGCTTTTAAGCGGTCAGGCATTGAATGTATTAATTTTTTGGTTACATCAGCCGGTATACTATTCCATTCCTCGCAAATTATGCTTTTAAGTACTTCTTTATTACTGGGGTTGAAATTCTGTACACGTTTTCTTAATTCTGCCCACAAATGCTCGATTGGATTAAGATCTGGGGACCGTGGGGCGTTTCTAACAGTTTTGGTACATTCTACAGTAACCATTCCTTTACTAAATACGATACGTGCTTTGGGTCATTATCTTGCTGAAAGCAATAAATCGCTGGCATTTGTAATTTAATAGCAGATGATCTTAAATTTCTTTTTGAAATTCTTAAATATTTTGTTTTATCCATAATGTAATCGATAAATTTTAAATTTCCAGCACCATTTGCTGCCATACAGCCCTAGATCATAATCGAACCTCTTCCATGTTTCACTGTATAGGACATGTTTTCTTTGTGTAGTGCAGTATTTCGTTTGCGCCAAACCATTTGCTTTCCATCATGGCCAAACAAATTGATTTTGGTCTCATCTGAAGATATAACATTGTTCCAAAACGTTTGTGGGCAATTTACGTACCGCTTCGCAAAATCTAAAC